>VDFB02126171.1:0-69564 GCA_007258455.2 Sequoia sempervirens
ATGTTGATCTTCATCTCATATCTATATGTTGCAACATCGACACCTCTTTTCTGTTGGGGGACAAAAGATATTCATTAAATCTCCCCCTAAGCCATAGCTCTTGACTTAGTTTTTGGAGGAAACATTTGCACTAGAGGATGGTACCGATTCTCCCTTTTCTTCCTTGTATTTTTGCTTCTATAAAACTTAGTAATATGTTTAGGTCTACTCCAATTGTGGCATGCAACATTCTTTTGAACAACATTCCTTCCATTCATTCTAGATTTGAATTGATTAGCTTTGTGCCCAAATCCATAACATATATAACAGTAGCCATTGAAAGGTTGAATCATTCTGCCATTTTTATATGCATTCATCATTTGAATTTTTCATTCACTGGCTCTATGACCAAATTTCTTACATGTAAAGCATTTACTAGTAAAGGATGGAACATTCTAATTCATTCTGCTTCTACATTCCATTTCTCTATGTCCAAATTTATTGTAGGAGTAACAAAAACCATTGAAAGATGGGTACCTTTGAGCATTTGGTTGTCTGAATAAAGGTCTTCTAGTATCATTTCTTTGATTTTAGATCTTTCCATTGTTCTTTTCAGTCTTCTTTGGTTCATTGGTCTTCTTTTTTGCATTAGGTGTCTAATCTAATTTTGAGCTTTTTCCTTTTTAAATCCCAAGCCATCTTTTTTTTTGGATGCTTTCTGACTTGCAATTAACTCATCAAGCATTATAGAACTTGTCTTGAATTTATCTTCATGAATTCTTGCTTTCTCCAGATCTGATCTTAGAGTTACCACTTCTTGTTCAAGCCTTATGCATTCATCAAATTTTATTTTCACCATTACATTCAGACATTCCTCAACTCTTTTCTTTTCTTCAACTTGCACTTTCAGTCTAGTGATAGTTTCATTTGCTTGTTCCAACTGCTCACTGACTTCCTTATTCCTTTCTCTAAAATTCTTGATCTACTATCTCAATTTTCTAATACATTCATTTGCTTCTTTGACATTCTCCTTCAAATCTTTGTTTTCACCTTCAGTTCTTTCAAGATCTTCAAGAGAAACTTTGAGTTCTCCATCTTTGTCAATCATGCAATCTTCTATGAAATCAAAAGAAAGAATCTCTTTCGGAGGAATAGGAAACTTTCTATCAACCATGTGTTCAATCTCCAAGACCTTCCCAAAGTGGTTAAGCACCTTCCAAGGAACCAAGCTCTGATACTAATTGTTGAACACCCAAAATACTAAGAGGGGGGGGTGAATTAGTATTCTCTTAAACCATTCAAACATCAAAAATCCAATTACTAATGCATATTCAACTGCAATAAGGAAAGAAGAATGAAAACATCCACAACATCACATAACACATGAACACTAGGATTTTTACGTGGAAAACCCAAAATGGGAAAAACCACGATGAGGGTTAGCTCATAATATATTATAACTGGTTATAGTATATTACAGAAATGCTCACTATAGGTGGACTAACTATCCATAAAGAAAAATATAGAAGAGAGATGGTGGATCACAACCTATTTTGAACTGTTACAATTTCATCTTATGTATGCATGAATTATAGTTCCATTGAAGCACAATAACAATCCTTATCTGATTCTCGTTTAACACTCTACCTTGCTCTTCATTCACACAATTCTAATTTCAACTTAACTTCACACCGATCTACTCAAATTTGCATCACATACATCACATTTCACATCCATATCATCAAAAACATCAAATATAATCTAGCATATATCTGCATCAAGTATAACATCAATTAGTTCAGCCTAATTAGATGTAATACCCAAAATGTAACTTGTTAGCTCCAAAACATTTCATCCATGCAATGCGCCATAATTCAAAACTCAAAATTTCTTAAGATAGGTTAGCATGGAACTATAATAGATCCCATATAAGATAGCAATACATATTTATCGTTCACATACCTTCAAACATATTAGGTTCACTCCAAATAAGACCTAAAAGCAAAAACCTTCATCAGTGTATCTACATCTTGACATGTGGATCCCAAAAATTGATACCATCTAGAATTTAAGCTCAACTGACATTTGACAACTTAACTTCAACACCGCAAGGCCAAAAACTCATTTTGGAGATGTGCAGAATCTCCCACACAAACACACTATACAAAAAATTATTGTAACATGCCAAATTGAACTCTGTTACTCTTATCTCTCAACCTGTATGAAAAATCAAGATGGAATCTTGGATTTAGATGCATCTAACATCCACCAAATTAATGTTAGAATTGTAAGGAAAACTAGATGCGGAAAACAATTCTCCTAACATCAATACCTCATGAAAGAATGCAGAAGTAATTTGTAAATTTTCAATTACATTCAAGTTAAGATGCACTATGAAATAGATTACAAAAATAGAGTATTAGAAAAACACACATGAACACTAGATATACGTGGGAAAACCCTTACGGGAGAAAAAACCCACCACACCAAGAGAAATCACTTTGTACTACAGTAATCGAAATTACATACAATTCCAGACTTATCTTTCTGGTGTCATTATACAACAGTATTCATCATGAACCTTCTTCGAACAGAAAACCTCCAAGTTATAGCCTTTACAAACTTTAAATCCTTCACTGATACGGTTTGAACTCTTCACACTTCACTATTGATCGAACTACTATCCAACCCCCAAGCGTTTGCAACTTCCAACTATATCCATGGTGTTCCCTAACTGTTGAGCTTTCTCATAGAACTGTCACAACGAACAGACTCCCAACGGTTCCAATTCAGCTCCTCTGATTCGTCCACGAGATGCCACATCGGAAGGTCTTACTCGGTCAACAGAATTCGCAATGTACTGGCATCTCAGTGAGACACTAATTGTATCTCGCCGATGCCACATAGAATTCATATCGATGTCGCCAAGAGACTCTGTTATCGCTAAGACGTTCTATTGAGCTCCATGAGTTTCACCGAGTCATCACGCAGTCGCCCTGACCTATCACTTTTTCCAGGAGATCATAGCGAGTCACTAAGGTTATACCAAAGTCCCCATACCTACCGAGCACCAAGTAGAAGTTGGCAAGACTCACACCTATCGCCGAGAGTTCATACTGATCTCCATATGTTACCCCGAAGTGTTCACCTGTCACCAAGACATTGCCCTTTGTTGAGAGAACTTACCGATCTCTATGACTTATCCCGAAAGCTTCATCTGTCACCAAGAGTTATACCAAACTCCAAGAATTACTCTGAAGGCTCTTCATCATCAAGCAAGACTCATCAAAGTCACTAGGACTTCTTATCGAAACCACCGTGTTCCATCGATGACCATCACTCGCTAAGAGTTACACTAAAGACTTCCAAAAGGTGTTTCTTTCGGTGAGACCTTCAATGTTCGCTGAGACATTTCTCTGACCACCATGAGTTACTCTGAAGAATGCTTGGACGAGTCCCTGTCAGAAAGACTTCGACTGTTCGCTAAGACATCTTACCAGATCTTTAGAGTTACCCCGAAGACCACAAAGTAACCGCTGTCGGCAAGACATTAACACTTCGCTGAGACATCTTAGCGAGAACCTTTAGCTTCACCGAAGATCACAGTCACCAAGAGTCTTCCCAATGCACGATTGAATGGCCTTTTAGCTAGAGGTCTCCCGAGTGCTATAAGGTCATACCGAATACATCATACTACAACAATAGACTCCAAAGTGTAACCTTTGGGCAAGACAATGGCAAGGTCATAGCGACCTGTTCAGAAATGAATAAAACAAACCTGCTAGTCGGCCAGACAAATAGAATGTCACACCGACTTGACCCTAATGGAGGTTTCAGCCTGTAATGTTTGAGACACATATTTCCATCAAGAATCACAGATCAAAAAATTCCCTTGCGGAGGGGTGCAAACCCAAAAATTGATGCACTATAACAATGAACTGTCAATTCTAACACTTAGTCATATTTTCACACAACCGAGTTTTCCAAACCAAAAAAACTTGCACAAATAACTTCCTTAACATTTCAAAAACATGTTAGGAATAACCAAAGTGATCCAAAACAATGTTGACATCAATGGAAACACTGTAATACATCATTATGCTCAATCCATGCTCATGTTTCCAAACGACATCATCAATGAAAAACTTCAACAATCTCTCCAAACTTCCAACAATAAGTGTGCAACTAAGGGAAAAGTTAATAGAATTGAATACTATTTAGTAGAGAACTCTTCATCATAAAATTCAACAATCTGATCTAGAAGAGAAAGAGGAAGAAGAGTCTCTAAAAGTGGTCGAAAAGGAGGAGACAAAAGAGGGGAATATTTCCCAATTATATAGGTTCCAAAAGAATGAATCCTTGTGCATTAGAGGATTCCTTAATGGGAAGTGTATGGTTTCTTTGATTGACTCAGGGACTACACATAATTTTATTGATGAGGGACTTGTAGCATGCAGGGGTCTCCATACATTGAAGGTTGATGGTTTTAGAGTGATGGTAATAGATGGCTTCACCATTACTTGCACTAGGATGATTCCTTGGCTCAACCTTTAGTTGGGTAATTACAAATTCAAGGATGACTTCGATGTGGCTAGCATTGGGGACATAGATGAAGTGATGGGAATTCAATGGTTATGTTCCCTAGGCGAGATCACTCTCAATTTTTAGACCATGGAGTTGAAGTTCAAATCAGATGGTAGGAATGTGGTGTTGAGAGGGATATCTAATGGAGAGCCTCAAGTTGTTTCCTTCAAACACATGGAGAGTATTTTCAGGCATGATCAAGTGGAGTGGGCAATGGAGTGCGTAGTTATGCCCACAGTTATAGAGGAGGAGAAGTGCTCTTATCTACTCAATATTCAGGATTTTCTATCCAAGAGAAACAAGTTTTTTGGAACTATACCTCTAGGTAGGCCTCTTGATAGAGGCATTGAGCATGTCATTGAATTAGAGGAGGGAGCCAAGGCCGTTATCACTACACCATACATGCACCCTAACAAACATAAAGATGAAATTGAGAAGGAAATTAAGAAAATTTTGGACATGGGTCACATTAGGTAGAATAAGAGTCCGTTTGCTTCTTCAGTCGTGTAAGTGAAGAAGGATGGGACTATGCACATGTGCATAGATTGTAGGGAACTTAATAAGAAGACTATCAAGAACAGGTACCCCATCCATGGATAGATGAGCTCATTGATGAGCTACATGGAGTAGTCTATTTTTCCAAAATAGACTTGAGGTCTGGTTACCATCAAATTAGAGTTAGATAGGAGGACATTGAGGAGACATCATTCAAATGCCACTATGGCCACTTTGAGTACCTTGTTATGCCCTTTAGCTTGAATAATGCTCTTGCTACATTTCAGTCATGCATGAACATGATAATCAATAAGAAACTACACAAGTTTGTTTTGATATTATTTGATGGCATACTCATTTATAGAAGATCATGGGAGGGAAATTTGAGACATTTAGATGAGGTGTTAAGCATTTTGGAGAGTGAGTCCTTGTTTTTTAAGGAGTCCAAGTGTGAATTTGGCATGTTAGAGTTGTCTTATCTTGAGAACATAATTAGTGTTGGAAATATATGCCTCAATCTCATAGGCTGAAACCTCTAAGAGAGGCAAGTCAGTGTGACATGCTTTGGGTCTGGCCGACTAGCAGCTTTGGATCTTGTTGTTTGTATAGGTCGCCGAGACAATGTTTAAGTCATGTCGAAGGAGCTTATCGTTGTGACTTGTGATAGTCATTGTAACTCTATGCCGAGTGAAGATCTCTGGCTGATAGGCCATTCATATCGTATATCGGGGAGACCTTTGGTCGAAAGGCTTACTTTGGTGTGAAGTCCTAGTGATAGCTAAAGTCTTGCCGACAGGGTGCTACACATGTGGTCATCGGAGTAACTTATGATGTTTCGGTATGAGGTCTTGCCGATAGGAATGTCTCGCCAATAGTATTCACTTGGTGTCTTCGGGGTAACATGGAGGTTTCACTATGAACTCCTAGTGACAGTTGGTTTGTCTCATCGACAGTATTCACTCGGAGTAACATGCGGTGACTCGGTAAGAAGTCTTACCGATGTGTGATGTCTTGGTGAATGGTTTTACATTGGAGTTGTCGGGATAATGAAAGGAGCTCGGTGTGATGTCTTGGCGAAAGATGATTGTCTTGCCGATGAGAACATTCATTTCTATGTGACTTATGGAGCTTCAATATGACGTCTCACCGATAGCGATACATGTGAAGTACTTTGGTATGAGGTCTTGGCGACACGAGGAAGTCTTAGCGATAGTCTTCTAGACTCGGTATGACATCTTGCCGATAGGATGAACTCTTGGCGATATCAAATGCTGGTTGTGTGGCATTGGGGAGACACGGTTAGTGTCTCACCGACATGCCAACACAGGTTGAAGCCTTTTGACCAAGTGAAGACTATCCTATGTGGCTTGTAGTCGACCAATCAGAGAAGCCGAATGGGAACCATTGGAAGATAGTTCGTTGTGGTAGTTCTATGAGGAAGCTCGACAGATAGGGGTGACATGGATATACTCAGTGATCACAGATTGCTGTGTGATTGTATGATCAGTTGATGAATTCTATTTTGTGAAGACTGTAAGGTGAATGTTCTGTAACAAGGTTGTTCATGGTGAATGGTGCTGTAAACTGACATCAGAAAGATAAGTCAGAACTCTATTTGTAATCTTTATTACTGTAATGCAAAGTGACTTCTCTTGGTGTGGTGGGTTTTTCTCCCGTAAGGGTTTTCCAACGTATATCTAGTGTTCATATGTGTCTGTCTATTTCTCTTTTTCAGTAATCTCTTTCTAATGCATCTTAATTAGATTGTAATTGTAAAATTTGAAAGGTATCTCTGCATTCTTCCCTGAGGTTTTGATGTTAGGAGAGTTGCTTCCACATCTAGCTTTCCTTACAATTAGTTCTAAGGGAGTTAGTGTTGATCTTGGAAAGATCAAGGCTTTTCTCGATTGGCCTCCACCCACAAATATCACATAGTTAAAGGGGTTCTTTAGGATTTGTGGATTTTACAGGAGGTTTGTCAAAGGTTTCTCACAGTTGGATGCCCACTCACTGATTTAACTAAAAAGGGAGAATTTGTTTGGTCTGAAAAAGAGCATCAATCCTTTGACCAATTCAAGAAGTTAATGAGCACATGCCCAGTGTTAGCAATTATAGAATTTTAAAGTAGAAAGTTGAGGGGAGGTGAAAGAGGTTACTCCATTTATGACAAGGAGATGTTGTAATCATGCACGCCTTAGAAAAATTCAAACAATATCTTGTTGCTAGGGGTAGATTTGTGGTAAAAACTGATCATAACAGCCTAAAATACTTCCTCAATCAGTGGGATCTCAATGAGAGGCAACAAAAATGGATAAGAAAACTTCAAGGGTATGACTTTGAAATTGAATATGTCAAAGGGAAGAATAATGTGGTGGTTGATGCCTTGTCTAGAAGGCCACATTTATGCTCTATTTCAGTCATATCAATAGATTGGAAAGAGAGAATACAGGCTAATTATGTAAATAATGCACTTGAAAACAACATTCTTGATGGTACTTTAGAGGATGATACATATCAGGTAAGGGATGGTCTTATATATTACAAGGAGAGAATATGGTTAGTCCCTTAATCTAGAATGAAAATGCACATTTCAAAGATTTTCACAATATTCCTATGGCTGACCTCATCTTGGATACTATAAGACATACAGGTAGATATGTGAGAGATTCTCATGGAAATGGATGAAGGACGAAATTATTAAGTATGTTTGTGAGTGCCAAGTGTGCCAACAAAATAAAAGCGAGAATACTTATCCTACAGGTTTATTGCATCCCCTTCCCATTCCTACTTAGAAGTGAGAAAGTATATCAATGGATTTCATTATAGGGCTCCCCAAGGTGTAAGGGAAGGATTGTATATATGTGGTGGTGGATAGATTGACCAAATTTTCTTGCTTCTCTACCATATCAACAAGGTATACAATGATGTAAGTGGCAGATTTGTTTTTCATATAGGTGTTTATGCTTCATGGAACACTTAAGACCATGATCAGTGAAAATGAAAACAAGTTCATGAGTTTGTTTTGGAAGGAATTATTCAGATTACGTGGCATGAAGTTGACTCCTAGCAAAAGTTATAATCCTTAGACTAATGTGAAAACTATGGTGGTAACAAATGAGTGGAAGGTTACCTGCACAACTATGTTTCAGGGCAACAAAAGGTGTGGGTTAAGTGGTTGCATTTGGGAGATTTTTGCTAAAATCTAGCTTCCATATGTCCATCAGGATGTCTCCATTCATGGAATTATATCGTTATGAAGCTCCCATCTTCATGGATTTACTTTTTTGGAGATTGTTGGGTGCCTAGAGCCAGTGATCTTCTTTAGGAGAGTGAGGACATCATGAGGTCTCTAAGAGACAATATACAACATGCTCAAAATAAACAAAAGTTGTATGCTGATTAGCATCACATAGAGTGGGATTTTAAGGTTGGAGACATGGTTTATTTGAGGTTGCATCCTTATAGACAATCCAATCTCAAGAAGAGTGGGCCAAAAAAAAAGTCCCTACCTACTTTAATGGTTTGTTAAGAGTCACTAGGAGGATTAGGGAGGTGGCTTATGAGTTGGAGCTACCTAAGAGTAGCAAGGTGTACAATGTCTTCCATGTTTCATGCCTTAAAAAGGAATTTGGTTGGAATGTGGTTCCTTCTACAGAGTTGCCTCCCTTGGATGAGGAAGGCAAGTTAATATTAGCTCTTGAGGTTGTGATGGAGGTCAAGGAGTGTACTCTGTAGAAGAGGGTGATTAAGGAGTTGTAGTGTGGGAAAAAGTATCCCTTTTTCACACTTAATTTGGGAATAAATATTTTAAAAAATAAACTAAATTATGCCTTAATTAAGTGTTGTAATCTATATTTTACATATTCACATTGAGTTTATTGCCTTATTAAATAAAATGGACTTAATTGTTCCTTATTTATGGTGTTATAAGGTGTACCTTTACATTTTCACACTTATCTAGGGATTTATTAATTAATTGTGGTTAATTATGCCTTAATTGGCCCCTTTAATTCAAATCCAAGCCTAATTAATTGTAATTTTTGAAGGATAAAACCCAACATTCATCAATGCCCTAACATAACACTTAACATTGGAGAATGTGTGTCCTCAATTAGGCCTAGGACCTAAATTTTTATTATGTTTTTGGTTGTATTTCAATGATTTCAAATCTATATTCACATGTCGACTTGTGTTATTTGAATTTCGAGAATTAATGTTAACATATGTATAAATAAGATGTCATTTCACTATGTTTCATCTAAGATCCTAAGACTTTTGACAGGCCTTCGTTAGGTCCTAACACTTTAGTGAATAAACACATCAATATATTGACCGAGCAGTGTCCAACGACTGTATGCAATAGAAGTCATCTCAACTTCTCTCTCAGGTTTCCTAAACACTAACCAACTAAATAAAATTTCTACGCTAAGGGGCCTCTAATCTTGAAAGCAGTAAATCATCTATCTAGAAAACAGGAAAATGAATCAAACTAGGAAACAAAAAACTAAGAATTTGAAAAGCATTACCACTAAACTTGAAAGCATGGAAACGATTAATCTAGAGAATGCATAAATTGCTGAAGAAGTAAAACATGTAAATAAATTAGGAAACATTTATCTAATGCAAAAGATAACAAGCCAAATACTAACAATTTAACAGAATCAATTGAAGAAAGGTGCTCTGGAAATTCAAATGTTAAGCTTAGAAACTATGGACTTAGTTGCAACCTACAGGCTTAACACTGATAGCAGAACATATACTCATGAAAGTGAAATGAAATTCAACTGTTATCTACTAAAAGGAAATGCAAAATAAGAAATAAAATACTTATCTATCTATCTATAACCCTGAAGTGGCCAACTCTCGGGTGTGTCTATAGCTACTTCATATCATACACACTGGAAAAATATAAGTTACTTCATTCCAAAGACTTCATTCACATCGCTCAATAATTCAAAGAGTGGTGGGAAAACTCATATTCATATGGTAGTTTTTACTCAAAAGAAAGATTGGTAGCATAATGATAATCTTCTTCTCTATTCATTATTTGTAGCAGTTACATATTTATATGAAGAGAACTAACAAAATCCTACTTTCCTGTTAATAGAGTCTTTTTTTTAACAGATTGCCAATAACAGAGGGACTTTAAAGCCCATGATATATAATATTAAAGAGGCTTGCATGAGCCATAAATTTTTTGAAACTAAAAAATAACAGAATTATAAAGACTCGGCCCAAAACGTGTGCTTCTGGAATTTCGACGCCCGCTCGCTTGTTTTAAAAAGTATTAAGATCCACGTTCATTTCCCTTTGACTGGAATGGTGATGGAGAGTGGAGTTGGCCTATGAAATGCTCGAAGACTAAACCATTGAATCAACATAAATAAGCTTAATTTTCCTAACTTCAAGAAATAAAGTTTGTACACTTATTAATAAAAAGAGAGCAACCATTTTTCCTAAAGGTAATCAATTGGCAAGGTAATTTGGGTTGAAGGGTTTGGATTTGCATATTGAGTCAATTATGTTGATGAGGTTATTTTTACCTCATTGTTTCCTCCCCTTCCTAAGTCCAAGTAGGTCCTCCTGCTCTCTGGTGTGCCCCCTGTCCTTCATTCCTCTTGTTCATCTCCTCATACTTAGCATTGAGATCATACACATCATCTACCTCTATGTCCAATATCTCTGGGTTCCTCAAGAATCCCTGATGAAAAGTAATTCTTTGTCTCCACCGGGAAAAATTGTCCTCACTTTGGTCTAGATTGGTATATAATGAAGGAGGTGATGAAAGAAGCAAGGGAGGTCGATACCTCATACCAATCCAGTTAATCTTTAATTCTTCAAGAATTTTGGCCAAAGCTACTGCTCTTCCGTAGGACCATCTAATGTTAAGAGGTGAAATTATTTCTCTCTTCTTGAGATGCATAGGAAGAGGGGTATACCTCTCTTCACATGCGTGCCATGCTGGTCCTATTAATTGTGGCCCTTGTTCCTGAAAGTGATCATGACACAACTGGAGGTTGTTATTGTATTTGACATGTACTTCCTTTTTAAGTTTGACACCCAGAAATTATTTCTTGAAAGAGAAATTCTTCCTATGAGGGTACCTCATGTGCAACCCTACAATATTTTCTACTTGTGCATATTCTCTCGATCTATCTTTCCAGTGAAGTTTATTTTTCATAGTGGACAGGAATGATCTCAATTCTACTTCTCCCACAAAGAAGTTAATAAATAAATTTGTATACTTTTCTAAGAGAAAATTGTGAACAAAGAACTCACACAACAAATTTTGTTGTTTAGGGAGTGACTCAACAAGTAATTTTAGAAATTCCTTGTCATTAGGGTCATGAGGTTTGTTTTGGCGAATTATTTGCAATTTCCATCTTAGAATTTGCTCATTAAGAATCATGGAGTACAACCTAGATGGTCTCCTATAGGCTAATAGTAATTCGCCAATTTCATAGGAATCCTATTTTCCCCTATATGCCTGATGGAAAGATTCTTTTAACATTACCAATTCCCTTTTCAACCTATTATTTTCAAATTCCACATCCTTAAAGATATAATAATTCTCTCTCAATTTCATTAATATTGGGGGAATACGTACCTGGAACCAGTCTATAACAATAGGTTTAGTTTGTGTCCCCTTTGATTCCATGACTGGTTGAGTGTCACTCTCCTGCAAATTTTGTTCTAGCTCCACAATTTTACTCATAGAGGCATTTAATTCATTTTCCTTTCTATTCTTTTCTTCTTCAAAAGCACTGAATAATTGCATAAAATTACTTTTCAAATCTTGAATACACTTCTCTTTTTCACACAAAGAAACTTGATGTTGCTTACCATGTTGATTCCATTGTTGAATCTAGTATTGTAGCTACTTAATAAGCTCAATAGCAATTTCCTGGTCTCTTTTATGTATAATGGCAATTTGCACCTCAATTTCTTCTTTTAGTTGATTAATTTGTGCTTCATCAACCTAGCTTTCAACCCCACAATTTCTCCTTTAATTTTTCCAATTCCTCATTTTTTTGATTGGATTCTATATCCCCTGTGTCCACAGAGACAGATGCATGAGGAGTTTTCTTATTAGGATGAGGCACATTTTCTTCCTTAGTATCCTTAGGGATGGATGAATGAAGCACTTCTACTTTTTCATTAGTATGAGGTACATTTTTTTCCTCAATGTTCTCAGGAAAGGATGAGTAAAGTACTTCTATTTCTTCAGTATTCACAGTATGGGGCATATTTTCTTCCTCATTATTCATAGAATGCGGTATATGTTCTTCAGTATTCACAAGGTGATGCATATTTCCTTCTTCAGTTTCTACAGGTAAGGTGGAGTGAAGAATTTTCCCATCAATATGAGGCATGTCTTCTTCTTCTTCACCAGTATCCATAGAGAAAGATGAATGAGGATTTGCATGAGACACTTTTTCCAAAAATTTAGGTATACTTCCCAATCTGTCAAGAAAAGGAGAAAATCCTCCCACAGGTTCATTTTCATTCTACTCTGAATGTGGCGATTGGACTATCAATTTCTACCACCTTTATTGGAGTCCTAGCCATTTTCCTTTTTGAAGTACTGCCTACATCTTGAGGTTCAGTTTAATTGGCCCCTGAAGATAACCTTTTACTCCTTCATAGAGGAGTTTTTTGAAAAACAACTTTACTTCATTTCTTTTTTCTTTCGAGGAGGCTCCTCCTCTCCTCTAGAATGCACAATTCCCACCTTCCCTTCCTGTCTTGGGATTTGTAATTTATCTGGAAAAGTTTCTGACACATCACCACTGGGATCCATGGAGGTATGTTGGGATTCAGGGGCGCCTAATGCCTCTGAGGAGGGTTCTTCTATAGACTAATCCTTTTGTTTAGAGGATTCTCCCTCCTCAAGTGACCTCCCTAGCTCCTCATTTTCAAATTTCCATGAAACCTTTGCCATTTCTTTTCTGGATTTTTGTAGAAATGGTATTTACATATTAGTTGTATCAGACCATGATGTTTAAGGGGCCTCGTTCCAATTTTATACTTTTCCATCATAGAGGTGACTGGATGGCAGAGAAAAGCTGGTAAATTTACCCTAAGAGTAGGGTCCTCAATTCCATGGCGTAAATGAGTCAGCAAGCAGAAAGGGGGTCCCACAATTGTAGTCATTTGTCCCTCACAAGTGAAATGTCTTATAATCTAGGCTGCAACAAACCTCTAGGGTTTAGGAATAGACATTCTATGGATTCCTTTATTTTTCCTCCTGGTGTTTATGGTCATTACAGGTTGGGTTTCCCCTTCCCTATGGAACAAATCTATTAAATTTTGATAGGGGATGTGGGTATTTTCATTCAAATGAATTCCTTTATTCTCAAGACCAAAAAGATGAGCAATGATTTTCGTACTTACCCAGAATTTTTTGCCATGCACCACGGTCTTCCCATTTGCAAAATTCTCAACAAATTCCTTCACAAGCTGCTTTGTGTACCCTTCAAATTGTTTCATGAAGTCCAGCCATCCAACTCTCCAGAATAATGCTGCTATATTACTCAATTTCAACAATGGCGGTGCAAAAGTTGGCTCAAACTTCTTAGCACTTCCCATTTTCTTTATCTCTTGGTGAGATTCTGCAAAACTCTGTAATTATCTCCTCACTGAATTGCAGACATAAAAAGAGTTATGTGTCGATATACTCAATGGGGAAGGAACTAATTACCAGTTTTCTTATCACCTTGCTGCATAATTATGATGACCTTTCATGGGGAATTATAATTACTTTCATACTCTTAGAAATCATGTAAAAGGGCACAAGTTTTAAAATTATAAGGAGGAACGGATCATGCTAATTAATTAACCTTTATTTAAAATAAGTACTAACTCTTTAAAATGAATAAATTCACACATACATTAAGTCATTTCATTAGATCAAATGTCACTCACCTGTGCAGATGTAATTAGATAGACGTATGGTTGGCGAGGATGGCGACGAATAATAATGGCATGGATGGGATGGTTGAAGTGATGGCAAAAATTATTATGACAAAAGGGTGTCATAATAATCTTATTTATTATGGAAATATTTGGTATGATGTGGTGGAATAATCATAAGGAAGTAGATCTTGAAGTGACATTAAAGGATGGGCAGGCACAAAACTTAGGAAAAATAAAAAAAACTGGAAAGACAAAATTTTACACCAAAAATACGGAGCACTACTAAGAATATGCAACTGAAGTAGAGAAGAAGAGAGTTCCAGATCATCATAGAGAGATGTCATCAGAACATGCTGACCAAATTAAGGATTTCAGAGCATCGCTGAAAGATGCAACTAGAGCAACAACCAAAATTTTTGGAGCATCATCGAAAGATGTAGCCAGAGTAGCAACCAAAATTTCCAGAGCATCCAAACAGAATTCTAGAACACTTGAGCAACATTCTAGAGCATCACTGAAAATATTCCACTGGAGGAAGAACAACAGAATTCTGGAGCATCACTGAAAAGATGCGGCTGGAAGGAAGAAACAACAAAATTCTGGAGCATTGCTGAAAAGATGCGGTAGGAGGAAGAACAATAGAATTCCAGAGCATCGCTGAAAAGATGTGGCTGAAAGGAAGAAAGTTGTGACATTTTGGCCTTGGTTTCTGAAAGCACCATTGAGTGATGCGTCAAAATGCAGGATCAGAGTGATGAGTGACACCAATCTGTTGTGCAGATTCTAGAGCATTGCAACAACCGTGCTGACAGATTCTAGATCATCATAGCAAGGTGCACTAGAATTGTGCTTGGAAAAAGGTGAAGTCCTACAAAATGGAGACAAAATTTTAGTCAAGTCCAAATGTCAAAAATTGATCGAAAAAGTTCAAAAATGGAGTTTTTTATTTTTTATTTTTTTAATTTATTGGGTTGACAAAACTATGTTGACCCTGCCACAATAGAGTCAATGCAGTGGATTTCTCCTTGTGCTTCCACCATTTTTGTAAAATCTTCCATGTTAACAGGTTTATGATAGAGATGTAATCATTGTCCATTATTAAGTAGGAGAGTTCGGGTATCACCATCAATAGGTTTTAGCTGGACCGAACCATTAGCAAACACTTCAAAAAATTTGTATGGTCCAAGCTAGTGTGTCCTGAGTTTCCCTTGGTGATCCTTGTATCTGGAATTGAATAGTAATGCCCAATCCCTGATATAGAATTCTTTCTCGTTAATGTGTTTTTCATGCCAGAACTTACATTGTTGTTGGATCAATTTAGTTTGATGAACAACATCCAAACGAAGTTCATCTAGTTCACTAAGCTGTAAGACTCTCGATTTGGGCTCGTTTAAGATCCATGCCTAATTCCATAACTGTCTTAAGGGTTTGGAGTTCAAATTCAATGGGTAAGAGGGGATTCTTCCCAAAGACTAACTCATAGGGGCTGTAACCAGTGGTTGATTTCCAAGTCGTTTTGTAATCCCAAATAGCTTTCGGTAGTTTCCTAGCCCAATCTTTCTTTCCCGAAAAAATCATTTTTGTCAAAATATTTTCTAGCTCCCTATTAGTGACCTCAAGTTGTCCGTTTTCCTGCAGGTGGTAGGGTGAAGACTTCTTGTGACTTACTTGGAAGTGGTATGTAAATTCCAACAACACTTCGGACATAAACTGGGGGCCCTGGTCCGTGACGATTGTCCTTGGAGCTCCGAATTTGAGAAAATTATGTTGTAGAGGAAATCAACTACCTATTACTCTTTGGAAATATGTAGGGCTTGCACCTCTTTCCACTTGGTTAGGTAGTCAGTATAGACCAGAATGTATTATTTTCCTTGTGAAGGAGGGTCTATTGGACTGATAAAATCCAATCCCCATTTTTTGAATGGTTCAAGGACTACCTGAGGCTGTAGGGGCATTTCGTTAGAAGTAGTTGGTCTACCTACTCTTTGGCATTCATCACATCAGTGCACACATTTCTTAATGTTCTTGTGCATTGAGGGCCAGTAGTATCCTGCTCCCAAAATCTTGTGAGTTGTCCTTTTAGTAGAATAATGCCCTCCTGAAGGGTCATCATGACAGGCTCTAAGGATTCTATAGGTCTCATCTTCCGTCACACATCATCATAAAACCATATCAGGTCCTCATTGAAACAAGATTTCGTTTATCCATTTAAAAGGGGAACTTTCTCTAACGAGGCATTCTTTTGTTTTGATGGGAAATGAGGTGGTAGTTCTGCGGTGGTCAAGTAATTTACAATGTCAAAAAACCAAGGGGTTTTAACGGAGATGGAAAATAGATTTTCATTTGGAAACCCATCTTGTATAGGAGCACAGTCACCATCATGTTTAATTTGAGATAAGAAATCTGTGACTATATTGGATTTCCCTGGTTTGTCAACAATTGTGACATTGAATTCCTGGAGAAGTAACCACCTAATTATCCTTGTGTTTTCCACTGGTTTGTTCATGAGATACTTAATGGCTAAGTGATCTATATGTACTATAACTTTATATCTCGTGACATAATGTCAAAATTTCTTGATGGCATGCACTACGGCCAAGAATTCTTTCTCCATTGTGGTGTAATTATTTTTTGTTGACATCAAGTTCTTGTTGATGAAGTATATAGCATATTTCCCTCCATTCTCATCTTCTTTCCCTAGAACTGCTCCAATAGCATCATCAGACTGTCAACATAAATATGGAATGGGAGATTCTAATTAGGCCCTCGAAGGACATGGGAAAAGATGAGTTTCTCAATAATTTCAAATGAGGACTGACACTCAGGCATCCAAATGAAGTCAATGTTTTTCTGAAGGAGAGAAAACATCAGGGCTATGATTTTGCTAAAATTTTCTATGAATCTTTGGTAGTATCCAACATTCCCTAAGAAACTCCTAACATCAGTCTATATTTTTGGGACCTCCAGTTGTTGTATGACTTTGATTTTCTTCAGATCAACCTTAATCCCTTCGGTTGAAATGTGATGTCCCAACACTACTCCTTGTTCCACCATGATCAAGCATTTTTCATAGCTTAGGGAAAACCAATTATCCTCACATTATTTTAACACCTTTTCTAGATTTGTGAGGGCTTCATCAAATGTTGAACCGTATACCATAAAGTTTTCCATATAGACTTCCACGCACTCACTTACCAACTCAGCAAATATAGCTAGGATGGCCATCTAAAACATGGCAGGAGCATTACATAGCGCAAAGGGAAGAACTCTATATGAAAATGTCCCCAAAGGGTAGGTGAAGGTTGTCTTATCCTGGTCTTCTGCTGCTACCTGTATTTGGTTGTATCCACTAAATTTGTCCAAGAATGAAAAATATTTCCTCCTTGCCAAGTTAACCAACACTTGGTTTACGAATGGCAGGGGAAAATAGTCTCTAAGTGTCACCTTGTTAAGCTCCCTATAATCTACACACACTCTCCACTTCCCATTCTTCTTTGGAACTACAACCAAGGGTGACACCCACTTGCTGTCAAAAATTGGGTAGATAAATCCTACCTATAAGAGTTTCTCAATCTCAGTCTTAACGATGTCTTTGAGGGTAGGATTGAGCCTCCGTTGTGGTTGGCGAATAGGTCAAACATCCTAAGTATAAATATGATGTGTACACACATTGGCGTGTATTCCTCTCATGTCACCAGGGTGGAAAACAATCTTTGTTCTTTTGTTTCAGTCAATGAACTATTGATGTTCAAATTTTTTCCTGGCAGCAACATAATGGTTTTGACTCCAGGATGGTTGGACGTGATAGTGTATATAGGCCTTATCAGGGTGTTAAGTGGACAGTTGTGCAGTACATTTTTATGAAGTCGGGCAACATCTGAAAAGAAATGGAATTTTTTTGGAACTAAGTTCATCAAAGGGCAAGGTAATCCAATAAAACTAGCACCATCAAATTCTACTTGATCTAAGTTGATTGGGTCTCCTAGGATTTCTTCTACATCTGACATCTCCTCACTGTTTGAATCAATGGAAATATTTTCCATGTTGTCTTCCAATTCATCCTCCAGCTCTTCACCATGCTATTTAATGACTACCATGGCCAATGAAGCCAAATTTTCCCGCCTAGTGGGACTTTCTGGTTCATCAACCCATACTTTATTATGTTTGGCAGGCTTGGAAGGAGGATACAAAAACAAATGTTTGTTATTAGATCCATGAGAGATGGTCATTACTCCCTCTTTGCAGTCAATTTTGGCTGCAACTGTATCCAACCATGGTCATTCAAGAATTATTGGATAACTGTCTTTGGGCGTAAGGGATTCAATTATCTGGAAATCCACTGGATATTGTGAACCCAGCCTTTTGATCATTGCAATTTTCTGATTTGGAGTCCATTTGCACCCTAGATTTAGATCTTGCATTCATTTGCATTGAATTGAGTCTCATTTAGGGTTGCTTAACTTGCATTACTTTGCATTTCATTCAGGGGTTTTAGGTTTTCATTTTTGCATTCTTTGAAATCTGAAAAATACAAAAATCAATCATTTTGCAAATCATTTAAATAACATTGCATCATCATTCATTTGCATTTAAAAATTGAAACAAAATTTCATATCAAATTAGGTCTCCTAGTTTGTCATTTTGTCACATTCTACACTTGCATTCAACATTAAATTCACAGAAAAATCAAACTATAACTTGATGTTTCTGATCAAAATTTGGAAACCACTGAAATCATCTCATAAATCTATAAAAACACTTTTCAAAACCCTAACCTAGGACCCATTCACCCCAGGGCGAATGAGTTCCTCATCAGGGTCATTTCCTAATTTTCTAGGCACTAAAGCATTTGTTTCTGCATTTCACTTTGTAGTTTTTTTAGTTTTTTGTTTCAATTTACAGACTTTTTGTTAAGTGAAATTGATCATATTTAGATTAATTGGATAAAATTAGTGCATTGTGTGATTTCAAAATTGCATTTACAAGACATCATTTTCAAGTTTTTGCATAGTGTAATTAGAAAATTACCTTGTTTATAATCTAAAAATATGAAAATCCCCTTGCATTTCAAACAATGGACATGTGCATAGGTAACCTATGGAAGTCTTTGACATCTTTAGTTGATGTTTCAAGTTGTGTTTTTGGTAATGATCCTAATACAATTGAACCTAATCATGCTCAATCAACTCCTAATGAGTTTCCTCATGAAATTGACATCATTGGAGAAGATGATGATAGCATGAACAACTTCATAAATGATTGCCTTAACAATCTCGATAATAATTCATCCTTTTACCCATCCATGCAAGAACCAACGCCCCTTACCATCCTACCACTTGAGTGAACCTAGCTCTTCTAACCAAGTGCATAAAAATCCATCTTATGTTAACAAAGTAACCAACACACACATAAACCTAGAAGAGACTTATGGTCAAGGTTTTAAAATCTTAACTAAACAAGGATGTGACATAACTAATGAGCATGAAATTCACAAAATTTTAGAACAACTTCCTATTGAAGACACTAAGGGACTAGGATATCAAAATCCTTATCCCTTCACATCTTCTAAGGATACATATGTCCTCCCTCATAATGATGAAGTATTGTCTCACAGGGATGATAGGATCACTTGAGTTCCTTCTCCTTCCAATCCACCTCAACAAGACCCTCAAACAAGAAAAAAAAAAAAGGCCTTACAATCTCAAAAAACTAAAATTCTCTTGTCCCATGTCTCTCACTGAAAGGCACTTACACATACTTCTTAACGAAGAACTCTTAACATTACCACCTATCAAATAAAATCCAAAGCCAAAACATAAAAACACAAACATGTCTCATTGTCGATAGAGTCCTTGGGCATAGTATTGATGAGTGTCGCACTTTACAGATGATCTTGGAGAAATTTGATACAATAGAGATGGTCCCTTAAAGCATGCACTCCACTCCTTGCCATGCAATAGTTGTAGGATCTTAGTATACTCACTATTACATGTTTAACATTCATTGAAAATCATTCTCTTTATTGCAAGGAGCTCATTCTCATCACTTATCTCGGCTCATCCTTGTCTTGCACTTAGTGGGGGAAAGGGGTTAGATAGCCTTGTCCTAGTTTTGGCACTTGATGTTTTCCTTGTGGCTAGGTGTCCTCCTTCTACATACACTAAACCAGATTGGGATGCAGATGACCTGCTATAGGTTGACTCGCATGTGCCTTGCTAGTTTTTTTCTTTATTTTTCATGTTTCTTTGTGTGATTGCATGTGCGTAATGTGATCCCCCTATACTGTTTTGTTCGATGCGTATCTCTCTCTTTATGTGTATTCCTCTATATGTACCTACATTCTTCTATATGTTGTAAACATTTATCTTTTAATTTTTCTTGTGTTTTCCATTTGGGGATGATGCAAGGTGTCAAGACATTTAGGTCTCTTCCATGTTGACCTGAAATATTTTCTTTGTTTTCGCTCTCTATGTGTCATTCTTCCTGTTCTGCGAGTATTTTGGGAATGATGATGTTTGCGATCTCTATAACAACATTTTAGCAAAGACATATTGACCCCCAATCCGTGGACCCCTTTTATATTTTGGGATTTCATTTTGGGGGCAACCTCTTTACATGAAGAAGATTCATTTGGAAACATATGACTTGGCATAGGGAATTTTGAGTAAGCTCTCATGTCCTCTTTATGGTTAGCATAGACTATTAGCTACTTTAAAGTTATTGCTCACAACAATGGTGTTATCAATTCCTTTAAAGTGGGGGAATGTATCAGTGTCCCCGCATTCTTTGTGCAATTTTCTTGCTTCTTGTGATGTGTTCTTTTCTTGGTGGTGTCATTGGCTTTGATGTCCTCCGAGAGTGTGATATTTCTTAGCATACGACTTTCCTCTTAGTGGTGATGCTATGTGTTGCATTCCCTAAGTTGTGATTCTCTTATCTTGGACTTGTCCTCTCTTGGAGACATTGGGCATGATTATCTCTAAGAAGAGACCTTACATGAACTAAGCAATATCCCTTTGAACAAACCCTACATAATGTTCATATTATACTTGGCATAATACAACTTTTTAACCTTGTGAAGCTCAAAACCTAAATGTGTGTGGAACCCTATCAGAGTTGTCAGAGGGACAAATTCGATATGGTAAGTATAGTGAGAGCCGATATAGAGGCATGACTTTCTCACTAAGCCACTTTCTTGGGGGCTCACCTAGTGGATGGTCTGAGGTTCCATTAACTCATGTGAGTGTATGTTTCATTTGTATAGTGGACATCGAGTTCTTGTGAACTTCCTTGGACAAAAAATTGTGTTCCACATCGCGTTGGGACAGTTGAAGCTTGATCCACCCCTTCCCTAGACAAAAATCTGTGTTCCACATCACATTTGGATAGTCGAAGCTTGATCCACCTCCCTTTCTTCTAGGCTTTGATGTTGTATGATTGAGTATCTTTGTCAT
This sequence comes from Sequoia sempervirens, assembly GCA_007258455.2. Classification (NCBI taxonomy): domain Eukaryota; kingdom Viridiplantae; phylum Streptophyta; class Pinopsida; order Cupressales; family Cupressaceae; genus Sequoia; species Sequoia sempervirens. Next base: position 21,429 of record VDFB02126171.1, read on the forward strand.
TGTTGAATACATAAGTGTCTTGAATGTCTACTTTAGTGTGAGTTTGAAATGGGATCGTACTCTCACTAAAATGGGGGCTAAATGTAGTATAGGAAAAAGTATCCCTTTTTCACACTTAATTTGGGAATAAATATTAAATAAAATGAACTAAATTATGCCTTAATTTAGTGTTGTAATATGTATTTTACATATTCACATTGAGTTTAGGGCCTTATTAATTAAAATGGACTTAATTGTGCCTTATGTATGGTGTTGTAAGGTGTAAATTTACACTTTCACACTTATCTAGAGCCTTATTAATTAATTGAGGTTAATTATGCCTTAATTGGCCCCTTTAATTGAAATACAAACCTAAATAATTACAATTTCTAAGGGATAAAACTCAACATTTATCAATGCCCTAACATAACACTTAACATTAGAGAATGTGTGTCCTCACTTAGGCCTAGAACCTAAATTTTCATTATGTTTTTGGCGTTATTTCAATGATTTCAAATGTGTATTCACATGTTGGATTTTTTTATTTGAATTTTGAGAATTAATGTTAACATATGTATAAATAAGATTTCATTTCACTATGTTTCATCTAAGATCCTAAGACTGTCAAGCAACCTATAAATTTTTCATGAACACCTAGAGAATTCAAGTGAGCATTTTCAAGGCATTCAAGAGCAAATTTGTTGAAGAATTATTGCAACATTCAAGATCCCATTATCATGTCAAATTCTCCTTGCATCATGCATGTTATTCAAGCTAATATGTTGATGTAGTGTTCAAGATCTATCCAAGAATTCAAAGGAATTGTTTCAAATCAAGTTTCATGGTCAAGATCCACATCCATTGAATCCATTTCATGCAAGTTGCAGATCCATATTCCAAGGTTCAAACAAGGGTTTGGTGAGTTGTGATATTGCTTGTTTACTCATGTTTTCATTTCATTACAAGTTTTAGGGGTTTGACCAAGGAAAACCCCCATGATGTGTGTTTGCGGATTTTAGAAGATATATTGAAGAGAGAAATTTACAAAGTTGTCAAAGTTTTCATCATTCTTGTAATTTCACAGAAATTGACCTATAGGATTTATTTTTGGCTTTACGACTATGATATTTGGGAATCTAGAGTGCAAACACAACAAAAGAGAACCTAAAAACAATTTTTCAGGAGCCCTAGCCAGGACCCATTCGCCATAGGGAAAATTAGTCCTTAGTTTTCTTTGAAAAAGAACTTTGGTGACTAGTACACATCACTTTCCCATTATGAGATCTGCAATTTAATTTATGGTTCCAGTAGAATTGAGCTTATTCTTCTAGATGAATTTTATAGCTTGCATTTTGGGTTTGATTTGTTATTTTTAATCTTTCTCCCCAAAGTGTTGTTTAATCAGGACCCCTGTCCTTGCATAAAAGGGAAATTTACAGATTCACACTTTGACTTGACTCACCTTTTCGTTGACAATCATTTCATTTTTTGGATCTCATTTCCTAAATGAAATTAGAGAAATAGGTCCATCATTCCATATTTTAATCCAAAACACCTATTTTTCTATGTTTTAGGAGTATCTTGTGAAGTGGAAGAATCTACCAGTCGAGGATGCTACTTGGGAGAGTGAATAGATATTACAACATCCAGAGTTGTGATTGCTTGAGGACAAGTAATCTTGGGGAAAGAGGACTATAATGTCCCCTTCTTGCACTTGAGAAGTTGGAGTGTTCCATTAGCCTATTCTAGAGTTCCTGTAGGCTAAGTGGAGTTGGTTAGGGGACTCAAAGCCAATGTTGGGCTTTGTGGAAAATTTTGATGCTTTCTAGTAGGACTTTCTATTTTTAGCAGTGGCCAATTTCAATATATACTATTTATAGTAAGTCTCAGCGTATCTCAGTTTTGGTGCCAGTTTGATGTTTGGAGGTACTTACTATTTTTATCAGTGGCTAGTTATAGTAAGTGTATTTTTGGTAATTGGTCCAGGCCAATTTTTCTCCAATAGTGTATATTTCCTAATTGGATGTTAGTGAGTCTAAGGTTGATTTAATTAATATTTGTATTTCTCTCGTCACTTAAGTTCCTTGGCATGCCTAGTTGATTAAAGTTGTTTTTAAAAATCCAAATATTGAGCCTCTTAAGTGGGGCACCACCCTAGGGAGATATAAGGGATTTTAAAATAAAATAAAAGAGCTCATGAGGTGAGCATGGGAGTCTTGGAGGGAAACCGAATTCAAAAGTTCCCTAATTTCCCTCTCACTTCTATAAAGCATCATTTTGGCTCTCATTTGTCTATCTTTCAATTGGAAACATAATAGGATGTTGTTGGAATGCTTCCAGGTTTCATTGTTCTATGTTGAAGACAAAATTCCTCACCATTTGAAGCTAGTTTTGGTGGTGAAAGATCCACCCTAGCCGGACACGAGTGATTCTATTTCAGCGGTCACCTTGGGTATCAACAAAGTTTTGGTTTTTAGTATTTTGTGGTGGAATGATGAAGATATTCTTAGTATTTTGATGTGGGTTTGGATTTTTTGGTGTGTTTGAACTTTGGCTACATTTTGGTCGAGTTTGGAGGTGATTTGGAGCTTTTTTAGAGGTCTTTTTTGCTTTTCTAGATTTATAGAAATTATCTTTTGATAAGGTTTGAAAGTGAAAATCATTCGTATCTCTATGCACACTTGGTCTATCATTCTAGTTATTTTTCCTTTCGAATCCTCTCATTTTGGCGCCCCATTTCAAGTGCTTATTTGTATTATTCGCTAGAGGATTCATTTTTTAGGAGAAATCACCCTACCTAGGGAATCATGCCTCTTGGAGGTTCGGGGATAAGCGGTCTACTGATGTATAGACCCTTGTTCTACATTTCTGAGTGTTTGTGTTGCTAATTTATGGTGTGGGAATCCTTGTGTTCAATGGCTACTCTCATATGTGACATGTAATGCAAGTTTGCAATGAGTTGCTACTATTATATGATCATTTCCAAGTCTGATAGCTACAATTTCTAGGTCTAATAACATCTTGTATTAAGTCTAATTTGGTCTATAAACATTTTCTCTTATTATACATTGTCATTCAATATGGAAAGCAATGTTACTTATTCATATTTCCTTCGTTATGTAATATTCTTTGTGTTTTCAATGCATCTATGGAAACAAATCAAACAAGCAAAGCAATCACATCAGTAAACATCAGTCAACCAATAGTATTTTAAAACAATCAAGGGTGGTTGTTATAGTATATTTTGATAGAAGAAAAGTTACATGGAAGATGGAACAAAATTAACACACCCCTTCATTGTGTTGCCTATGCCTTAAATCCTAAATGACTTAATATAAAAGTAACCAATAAAAAAGGCTCCATATGAGGATAGAGAGGTAATGAAGGAATTTCAAACTGCAATAAAAGAATTTATGGTCGAGGTGAGGATGCTTCAATTATCAAGAGTAAATGGAATGATTTTTCACATGGGCATGGTGATTTTTCTTCCATGGAAGCTTTATATGATATGCAAGGAAAGAAAGACCCTATAGAGTGGTGGTGGAACTATGGAGGAAAAACCCCTGAATCACAATCATTTGCAATAAGGTTACTCTCACAAGTAGCAAAATCTCCATCTTGTGAGAGAAATTGGAGTACTTATGGATTTATTCATTCACTAAAGATGAACTAATTAGGGTCAAAGAGAGTAGATAAACTTGTGTACATTCATAGCTCACTTTGTCTTCTCTTGCATGTAGATCTTGTGTAGAAGGAGGGTCCTTCAGTAAAATGGGAAAATTTTTACCTAATTGAGAAGTTGTAGCTATGGTGGTTGAAGCCAATGGCCTTAATGATTTACCCCTAGTTCTACTACCAAAAAAGGAACCTGAGTTTGAGAGATGAATATTTGGAGATCATCATAACTGAGGACCTTGGTATGGATGATCATGACATAGAAGTGAAGATAATAGATTTTTGGTTTTTTTTTTCTTTGTGTATTAGCCTATCAAACTATCAAGATTTCTGAATTTTAATATGTAATCTAATATTAAATATGTAGTGTGAACTATGAACTCTTTCTCTTTGACACAATGATATTTTTCATTTGTTTATTTAAAATTTAAATTTAATGTTCATTGTTAAACTTTATCACTATTCTTGTTTTGAAAGTTCAATGTCATGATATTTTTTATAAATTATTAAATTATATTTAAAAAATGGTATCTCCAAGTTACCCCGTCTCCTATTTTAAAAAATAGTCATATTGGTATGGGTACCAGTACTAGCCTCCTGACAACCTTGGCTTTATTGTACTATTAGATGCCCATTATGAGCAAGGGATAATATGCAACTAGGTTGGTGGCCTTTTTTTTGTAAATAGTGAGCTTTTAAGTAATCAAATCCAATAAACATTCTACAATGACAACATGGGGTGGAGTTTAATGGTATGTGGTAATATAAACTCTTACTTTTTATCTTAAATTTGATAGTCATTTACTTGTCGTTTACTATCATTTAATAATAAATAGTTCTTTAGTAAAATAAAAGGTAAATAAATCCAAAAAAAATATTAAAATAAAACTCTCCTCAATGTAGATAAATAAAATTATGATCTATAATGATAATTATAAATTAATCATAATTACAATAACAAAAAATATTATAACTATATAATTACTAATATAATGAGTATAAGTATAATATAAAAAACAATCATAAAATTTTATAGTTTATGATAGACTTAAGTAAAATAATGATGTTATCACTATAAGGATGGGTGGATCATTGATCATGATCATTGGGCTACCAATCCTCTTAGTTATTAAAAAAGTGAGAAATTAAAATTTTATAATTACTTTTATACTTATAGTCATTCTATTAGTAATTATCTATATTTTTAATTATAAATTTATTATAATTATAATAACCAAAAATATTATAAATATATAATTAGTAATATATTAAATATACATATAATTAACATTTCATGGATCACAAAAAATTGTCTTGCAAAAATTCATAGTATGATGGCAATGTTCTTAATGGTGGTGTGTGCTCTGTGGAAATAAATCTGGAAAGTGACCTAATAAAGGAAGTGCTTCACAAAAAATCAAATGATTAGAAGAATTAACAAAAATATCTTACCTAGAGAGCATGTTTCTTGCTAGATCATGTGGTCCTAGAAAATTGAAAGAGGTCTTCTTTCTTCTGAAGGGTTTCTTTGTGGAAATCTTTGATCCTGAGCTTCTTTGTGAAGAGATAATGAACAAAGGGATTTGGTATTGGGCGAATCTCTAGTCTTCATTAGAGGTGGATTTCTAAATTTGAACTAATTTTATTTGATCCTTAGAATAACTTTTGTTGGATTAGGCTTTACAACTTACCTTTGGAGTACTGGACAAAGAATAAACTTAAAAAGATTGAAGAAAATTTTGGGTTGCTAGATTGTGTGTTGATTCTAGAATTGAGGAAGCTAATTCCAAAATTTATGCTTGCCTTGGGATTCTTTTGATGTCAAAAATCCTAAATGAAACTTCCCTAAGATCGAGAGGAAAATGTTGGAAGCAAAAGGTTGAAGTGGAGGATTTGATGTTTTTTGGCCTCAAGTGTCATAACTGAGCTCACTTTGAGGATGGATGCCCTAGCAGGGTTAGGGTTAAAAAGAAATGGGTGTTCAAGAGAACTATCCCAATAGGTATCTCTACAAGGAGAAAATCTCTTAGAAAGAAAGGCCTCTGGAGAACAACATTATAGAAATGGGAAAATCTATAGTAACTTTTAATCTAGAGTAATAGAAGGGTATTGTTGTGCATATTGCACACATGCCCTATTCGGAACGGGGCTCCCCTCTTCCCTTTTTTCCTTTGCTGGGTTGTTTTGGCATTTTCCTCATTTTGCATGCCATCATTTTTGAGCTTAAGATGGTCACATGTTGTAAAGTCATCACATTCCAATTGACCAAATTCACCACCCCAAAACTTGCTAAGTTATTTGCCTCTGTGGGTTTAGACCTCCAGGTTTCCCTTGGTCCTTTTTCGTCGCGTCTTCCTAGCTTCACGGATTCAAATTTGTGGATTTCCCAATGCAGACCATTGTTATCATTCCACCACTAGCTAGCGGCTAACTCCTAGCGACCACCCACATTGCAGGGTCCGCAGTTGGCTTTGCCACTTGCGTCTTCACCGACGGTCGACCTGAATTGGGTCTCCACAACCCACCATCCTTACCTGCCGTTGTACCTAGAATTTATTGCATGTATTAATGACCAATTTTCCTATAAAAAGGGGGGTTGAACCTATCATTTTCACCCCCCAGTTTTCAAATTTTTGATGGAGAAGGAGAAGCTCCCACTTGCACAAAATTTCTAGTTAAATTCAAGCTAACTCTCCTTTAGATTTCCACATGGATCCTAGGAAGGTTCACGTTCCAACCTTCAAAGTGATTCTTTTTGCAAATTAGGGTAGCTAAATGCTAAAACTTTTAAAAATCGAACCCTATTTTTCCCATCGATCTTGCCAAACTTTGTAGCCTCGACTCTGCACCTATAAATTTCCTCAAACACTCAAAACACCCTCGGCACCATTTCAAAATTGCAAAATCTACAGTTGCCTTCGTGTGGAATCTCGTTCTCCCATCGCCATTCTTCGCGTAGAGAGGAACTCCTTGTAGCTTGCACCATCTCTCTGGTCACTTTTAATAAAATTTGAAAATCTTAGAAAATTGACTAAGTCCTCACCCTTTTGCAGGAGTACCTGTGTGGGATTCTGCTTGCGGGCGGCCACCTCCCCATTGTCCTTGTTTATCAGTTGAGCCCTCACACCCTCCTGCAGCACGGGACCCACCTTTATCACCATCGTCGAATGGACCGATCTCATCACCTAAAAATTCATTAAGTCCAAATAATGTTGAGGGCCGCAGCATGTGGCCCACCGTCCTTAGATTGTCATTGTTTGATGGCGAAATCACCTTGTTCACCTGCATTGTAGACTCTGTGCCCATCATTTCCTTCTCCATCTTCGAGATTTTTCCAAACAAAAATCTCTAAGTCAAACCTGTATGCGGGCCGGCCCTTGCGGCTGGCCGTGTGTGGATGTCCCCTCCTCAATTGCCATTCCTTAACGACTAAATTTTCACATCTTTCCGCATGGTGGGTTCCACAAGAGGGTTTCCTTTTACTCTTTTGAAGTTCATCAATGCCAGAACTTGAGTCTGTAAGGTCCCTGTGGGCCTACCTGTGCGGACCGTCACCTGCGGACCACCGCTCCTCCATGGCCATTCTTTGATGGAAAACACATCACGACAACCCAATGACTTCCTCCCCCATTTTCCAAAACATTTAAACTTTAAAGCACAATGTTGAGCGTCCAAGTCTTCCACAGGTCCCAAAATGTGGAACTCCGCATGAGGGTCATCATTCCCTTAACGCTGCTATTTAACAACTAAACTCCAAACGTCTTTCAACCTTACGGTGTCTGCATGTCCCAAAACTGCAAATACTTCAAATCCTAACCTAATGACATTAGGTTCCTTATTGGTCAATTCTGCACATGCCTAATCATCTTACAAGAAATTTGATCGCCAAATCAACCATGTGAAATTTTTTCTCTAGGTGGTCACCTACGGATCTCTATGGCCCCGGAGCTGTCTTCTCACTATCTTCATCCTGATAGCCTCCACCTAGGGGAAACCCGCATTCACCTAAATGATCCAAACAAACCTCAAATGCTAAACAATGATAAATTTTATGATCTTTTAATGAGGTATAAATGGATCTGATGCTTGATTTGGAGGATTTGATTGACATTTTCTATAATTTATATGTAAATGCACTTATTGCATCTTTTGCATGCAATATTTATGGAGCCTATCATGGGTCCATCAGGGAGACCTATTGTGAAAGCTGACAAAGGGAAGAATCCCACTCGTGTTCCAAGAGGGAAAGAAGAAAAAGACCAAATGAAGTATTTGTTTCATGGAGTGGAGTGTACCTCGAGGCTCTCCTCTACCTGGGACACGATATCAGATACAAACCTAAGGAATGTGGATATTGATGATTGCATGAAATATCAGGGCAAGTGGTCTCACCAAGGCGACTAGCTTTCCTCTTGCATTAATTTCCTCAGAGCTGGTCATGACCTGTTGGGAATGTTATCATTCCAACAGGAAAGTTATTGATAAAGATGGGAGGGTATTGGCAGAATTTTTTGCTAGATCTATTAGCAAGACATCCACATTCCCACATTTGATCAAATAGAAGAAAAAAATAAGTAATTTTCCAAAAACATGTGGAAACGGGACCGTCTTGGGTGTAAAAGAATAATCAACCAGCATTGGTTGAAAGAAAAGAGGGCTAGTGCCAACAAAGTACCCTAGGAGTTGTTCAGAAGTGATTTCTTCGAAGAATACCATGATCTAGTTACTCTATTAAGCAGAGTAATGGGCCTACCAACTACCACATTCTTTGAGGAATGGATGTTCTACTTCATCGAGGAGATCATCCAAGGGGATCTACCAAGTTCCATTGGGCTAAGATTATCAGCGAAAACCTTCACAACCAGCCCATGGTAGTAAAGAAGACCTCCAACTTTAATATGACATCATATCTAGTACATCTACTAGCGAAGAATTTCCCCTACAAGGGATTATTCAGTGCAGGGTCACTGAGAACAAAGAAAGGGGAGCTTAAAGTCTATGACTGCTACCCTCAACTACAATATAGAAAATTCAAGAAAGAATAAAAAAGCTTGAATGATGCCTTCATCGTGCACATAATCAAACTCCTGGGAGGAGATTTTGAAAGGAGGGTATCACATAGCGTGAAGGTCTTCATCAAAAAATTTGAAATTTTCTCAGGAAACCCTACCGATTTCTGCACTACCACAATGATCGCATCATCTTGCTAGAAGTTTCTTGAAAGCTACAGACTTCCCACACATTATTGAGTGATAAACACTGAACTGGAATTCCATATCCCCTAACTTTCGAGAAGGGAATGTACTCTTGCCCCGCCACATGGACCGAGGAAGGATGGACCCTTATGGAACACTGAAGAAATGGGTTGGAAGACAGTATGCTCACCGACCTCGCATCGAAGATTTTTGGGTCAATTGTGGAGATGATAAAGAAGTGTGAATGAGGCACTATATGAGAATGATGGCCCAGTTTGTGAAATTGGTAAATCTTTTCCTCGTGCCTCATCTAGTAGTGCAGAAAGATGACAATATTATTGATGATAGATATAATGCCATGGCCAACTTTCCCTTGCCTATAATATATTTGAATGAGGAGGAGGTCACCAACCTTGATATATTGACCTAAATGATTGAAAATAGAAGATAGTGGGTAGATGCACAAATTTCCCAATTTAAAGAGCAAGGTGCTGAATTGACTTATGGTGAGCTTGAGGATGAGCTTGAAAGTGAAACAGAGAATGGTGCAACCATCATCCTATCAGAAGGAGCTCCTAAGTCCCCACTAGAAACAAGGTTGAAGAAAAGAAAGGATGCACCTGAGAAAAATCCAAAACAAAACATGTATTCCAGAATTCCCACTGAAGGGCAGTCATCTAAAAGAGTGAAGAAAACAGGGACATTCATGCTCAAAATGCCCACCATAGAGGAGGATCCTCAACACGAGGAAAATGAAGAAACTGAGAATCCATGCTCACCACCTACCACATCCACTCTTGTTTCCACTGTCACCATTTCCACTCCTCCACCTCCTTCTTCTCAGGATTTTCTAGGTTTGTCCCCACCCACCATTGACATCTCAATCTACCTCACTGAATACTCTGGTGATGATACTTGACTCCTCCTCTTCTATTACATCCCCACTATCATCTTCTTCACTCCCTTCTTCACTGCCTACTTTCTCTGCTTCGCCACCCACAATATCCATAGTTACCATGTCACCTCTCACTTAGCCACATGCTTTCACAGCGTATATGTAGAACGTGCTCGATGAAATCTCTGGGGTAATCCTTGACCCCAAGGTCTAAGATTTAATGGCTCAAATTGTTGCTGCCCTACCTCTTCCCCCACCACCTACAAAGCTACCAAAAATGGAAGCCACGATGCAAATCTCGGAAGATGTGGAAACACGTCACTCAGAGCAGCATAAGGAGGCTGCAAAAGAAGTAGTGGATGAGCCATAGGATTTTGATTAGGATGATTACTTTGAACACCTAGAAGGAGGATTGAATATAAACTTGGAAAAGGTGGCTTCCGATGAAGAGAGGTCACAAACTTCAGAGGAGGATGTTGGGGATCTTAATGAGTGTTATGTTATAGAAACATCCGATCAGGAGTTGGATGAAGAAATGCCCCAACAACACAAAGATGTACGTGAGAAGGATTGTCTTGAAGAACATCGCTCTGAGGGAAAAAATAGATATTAGCATGGATGTGGAGATACTTGAAGAGCCTCCACTAATTTTCCAAGAAAAGTTCTTGATGTGAGAAGAAGACGTACCTCTTGAAAAGGATGAAGAAAAGGAGAAAGACAAAGAAGGAGAAGATGCATCGAAAAAGGGTTCTGAGCTTGAGCATCATATTGAGATTGAACATGAAGATAAATCACCCCAAGAAGAGGGCATTACTGAAGAGAATGCAGCTTCCACAGAGCTTGACAAAGGGATGGCTATATAGATAGAGGGCTTGGATGAAGAGGAAAAGAATGATAAAAAAGATTTGGATGATGAAGAGGAGCAGCCTCAGAATGAACAAAGAGAGGAAGGTAATCATAAATGATCCAAGGGCCAAAACGAGGTGCTTGACTGAATGGAATGAAAATTGAAAAAGAAGGCTCTTGTGGTCATAGACCCTAAAGTGAGGCTTGATGCAATAATAGCCAAGGCACAAACAAAAACTAGAAAAAATAAAAAGCCCAAGGTCTGCTCTCACATTATAGTGGATTCCTCTAGGTCCTGGATGATACAAATTTCCACCCGTGTGACAGACAAAGATACAGGTGTCATGGAAGGTCAAGGCTACAACATATCCACCATTAACTTGGGCCCAACGACCTGGGAAAAAAAGATAAATGAATTTCAAGGGTCGGTAGCCACCATCGTGCAATAAATGAATAAGGATCTATCCACAAAAGAAGAATTGAAAGCATAGGTAGTGGATCTCACCACTTATATCCAATAGTGGACGTCTAAAAAAGAAGATACTCCAGTATAATCATTGGCACCACCCTCCTTGCTGTCAAAAATAAGATATTAGTAAAATGGAGAAAAGAAAGAATTGGACCAAGTCCATGACCGAATGGTTCAATAAGGTGGTATCCAGAGGCGATAAAGGGATCACCCATGCAGTCACAATGTACAATAGGTATCGTATATTAGGAAAAGACATAGAAAGTATGATGGATACTTGTAAGGAGTTCCTAGAAACATACAATATCACTTATCCTAAGTTGGAGTGTATCCTTAAGCTTTCCTGAGATATCTTGGAAAAGGAGCTAGAAATCATGAAGGAAGACCACTGGTTGGTTGAAACTTGGCTAATAAATCTGGATTATAGAAAGGAAGTTTTGGAAAAGGTTTTGAATGACCTTGAATTTGATCATGAGTGGGATGCCAAGCATCGGGTAGATATTGTTGAATATATAAAGATGATGACTGATTTTGAGATACCCAGCTTGGAGTTAGATTCAGAGATCAAGCCTTTGTTCCATAAGAAAATGGAGCAAGGAGCTAGTGATACGTTGTCACTAAAATTTATGGAATTTTCTATGAGAGATTTCATACAAATAGAGTAGATGATCGAGTCAGCCTCAAATTATGCAGAGGATTGGCAAGAAATCATTGAAAGAATCAAGAGGATGTCCTTCCAAATCCTCAAATTCGAGCTCTCTAAAGAAAAGAAACTTATAGCTGTGTTTGAAAAATTCATCGAGTATGCAAATGCTTAGAAAGAGGCTGGAAATCCCATCATAGATAATTAATACCCTTCAAAATAACTAAAAAGGATAGCAACCACTAAAATCCAAAAGTACTACAGTGTCAAGGCCACTAAATGACAAAATAGGGAAAAAGACAAGCATGTATTTTATATTTCTATATATTTGGGGGTATGTGAAACCCTAATGTAAAATTAATCCAAGCCACACAATGTAAATGAATCTTGTCCATTCATTTTTCTTTTGGAAAGCTATAAATAGGGGAATCCTCTCATTTTCAAAGAGAGATGAGTTGTTGTGTGAAGGCATGCTGCAGAAAATTAATGAGAATAGCATTGTTTGATGGATTCTTTTGTTTTCTTCTCATGTGTGGAAGATTCATTCTCCCAATCTTAAATTTTAGCTTTGTTTTTCTAGTTTTAAGTTGCTTTTAGATGTTAGTATATGTTGTTCTTTAATGGTGAAGAATGCTATGGTGTTGATATCTTCCTTGCTCATACTTTTTGTTGTCCATTGATGATAAACAATAGTGTAAATTTAGTCTGAGCATTTTTTATATTGTTGCACTTAAGTTCATCCATTGTTCATGCTTTAATGGTGAATGGATGGTTGAAAATTTGTATACCTTAGAAGATTTCACTAGTTTCATGGGACTATAGGCTACCCTTGGTTAGGTGGAACTTAGTTTTGGGAAGGTTGTCCATTGTAGCATCCTCCATTATTATTGTTCAATATTAGTTGCAGGTCTAGGAAACTCCTTGCCCCTTTTTCCTTTGACCTTTCTTTGAAACTGAAGTTAAAACAAAGTTATAGCATCACAACAAAGCCAAATTTTATGAGCAAGGAGGAGTTTTAGACTGTTGTCCTGAACTTGCAGCAGTTGTTCTCCATTTCCACAATTTACCAAAACTCCTTTTGTACATCCAATTCTCTCCTTGCTTAGTGACCATAAATGCCCTTTGTGATTACCAACAAATCACATTAATTAACTAAACAATTCCAAGCTTAGTCATGAACTAACACCCACGAGACCTTGGGGTGATTTCTAAAACATAGTTGTAGAAATTACCTTTCAAGAGAGGCATTGCACTTGTGCATTGTCTGTGTTGAGAAAGTGTAGAAACACTCATCAACAAAACTGGCACGAGAAGGAGGGAAGCTAGGATAAGTGTGATTGAATTGGGTCCTCTTCCCCTCAAAGGTCTCATAAAGTTCTTAGATCCACACTAAACAAGGGAGGATTCCAAGAGATAAAACCTCCCACCAAGGCTAATAGATCCAAAAAGGGAGAAGCATCTGCTTCAACCCCATCCAATAGACCTCCATCTCCCCTGTCTCCTCCCATCCATCCACCCCATTCCTCCCCTTCACTCCCAACAACACCTCCTTCCTCCCATCCACTCCATACTACCTTTCCAGTCTTCACCTCCCACAACCAAGGTGTTGCCCAGCCTCTGCACTTTACATCTAAGGCATCGCCCTGACTGCTACCCCTTTGCAGCCTCAAGTTACAGTAGCACAACAAGTGCAAACTCCACCTCCCATAATGGCTTGGCTAGGTAACAATCCATCTCCATTATCCTTCAATGACTACCATGACATGCCCAAGAACCTAGAAGGCTTTTGCACCAAATTTCATCCACGTGATCCACAAAGGATAGCAGAGGAACACATCAAGATTTTCCAAACATCCTTGAAGGATATGTAGATTGAACATGAAGATGTGGCTTGAAGACTCTTCCCTTACTCATTGGGGGAAGATACCTTCTATTGGTACATTCACTTGCCAACTGGATCCATCACCACTTGGGACCAAATGAAGAACACATTCTTACAGAAGTTCAAAGTGCCCATTAGCCCTAATAAATTATATCAGCAATTCATGTCTCCAAAAGAGAAGTCAATGAGCCCATTAGCTCATTCAATGATAGATTCCATAGGGCTTTCATGAAGTTGAAGCTGCCTTATGTGGTTGTCGATGCCTCAGCTAGGCTGGTCTATTATGTAGCCTTGGATAATCTTGCATTCACATTAGTGAAAAGGATGTGCTCGCCGCTTGCTAGGTTGGTCGATGGATATGCAGAAGCAGTCACAACAAGCACAAATCTGGGGTAGCATATCGCAGGTCCATTGCCCTCATTGGGACCAACTGCTCATCAAAATTAAATCCAAGTGCTTACCCATGTCTTGGCCAATCAAACGCCCATGTTGAATCAAGTCCCTCAGCTGCCAATAGTGCTACATCTAGGGTAGTCATTGAACCAAGCGCCTTCAGTGCCTCATTACTTATAGTCTTCATAGCAGCAGGCTTATGCTCAATAGCCTCAAGTGACCTCGTACTTGCAAGGCTCAAAGTTCCTAGCGGCTTAGCAGAACTAGCCCATGACACAACCTGTATTCCTTCATAATTCAATTCCACAATAGAACAATGTGAAGAAGGATCAAATTGATGAGTTGACCAAACTAGTCAAGAAACTATCTACAAAGATGACACATTTGAGAAATCAAAATAACCAGCTACAAGATTCTCAAAGGAGCATCCAAGCCAACTTCAATCAATATAACTATGATTTGGGTGCATCTTCCAGAAAAAATTATGAAAGAGGAAAAAATTTGGGATGAAACTTCGAAAGGAGGCCTTCACAAAGGAAAAATAGAACTTGGAATACCAGGCCAAATAATGGAGGCATTCCCATGCCTCTTGATCAACTAGGCAGTATCAACAAGCCTACAAGTGAGGTCTATTTAGTTGAGGTTTCCTTATCTAGATGGTGCTGGATCCACAAGGTGAACATGCATTCTGAGTTGGATTGCCTGAAATTCCAAACTGCTACAAAAAAATTTCAAGTAGAAGTCTAGAATGTAGTTGATGGCTCAAGTTGCAGAGACTTAGTCCCTTTGGAGCCATACAATTCCTAAGTGTTGGTGGTCAACCAGGCTCCTTTCCCAAAAAGAAAAAGCAACACACCTAAGGAGGCTACATCCAAAGACGAGGAAGCAAAAGAGGTGAGTAACGAAAGCTCCCTAGCTCAGCTCTTCAATCCAGTAGATAATGGTCTAGTAGATGAGGAGGAACCACGCAAGGATGAGGTTCAAATATTTCATCAAAGGGAAACCCCATACAACTTAAGGAATAGACAAGTTGGCAGCCCTTTCACAACTTCTACTCCTCCCAACAACTTTAGTACCCCACCTGATCCTAATGCCAAAAACAATCCTACCTATCCTCATGTGCCTACCCAATACTTCAATAGGAATACACATCCAAATCAAACTTAGGATCAGCCTAGTAGTTCTTCCCAAGGAAAATCATCTGAAGTAGATATTGAACAAATGGGGGAATACCTAGCCGAAGAATTTAAGAAGGTTAAGTTGAGTCTTTCAGCTTTTGAATTACTCAAAGTCTCGATCGTCAGAAATTCATTCTTTAGAATGCTCAATGGGATTGCTCCACCCAAGTTAATCCAAGAATCACTTGCCAAGGTGGTTTCATTTGATACCTCCCAAAGTGAGCTTGTAATTAGGGAAATCTTGGGAAAGAAGCCTAATCATTCCCTGAATAAGCAAGTAAACAAGCAAATAACTAAAGATTCAAACCAAGTGCAACCAAAGGATAAATATAATAACAAATACAACACTCAAGTGGCCCAGGCTGATGTTTCAATGGGGTTGTTCCAAGGGAAATTGGAGACCCCTCCTTTCTTGATAACAATCAGAATATTTGGCAAAAAAATTACATAACTTCTTGCTTGATTCAGGATCCTCAACTAATGTCATGCCATTGGCAATATGCAAAGCCCTAGGAATAACTCCCACCCCTTATCAATGGAAGGTAACTTAGTTAGATAAGACAAAAGTGAACATAGTTGGGAAATTGAACAGGATTCCCATGCAGATTGTGGTGGACCCAAGAGTCCAACAAGTTATAAACATTCAGGTTGCTAACATCCTAGACACCTATACATAATAATGGGAAGAGATTTCACCCAAGCCTTAAATGGTTATGTTGCATTAGATTATTCCCACCTGTGGCTACTTTGGAAGGGGCTACCTAATCAAATCCACATTGATTGGGAGCCTCAAATGAATTTCATGATCACTTAGTACAATAACACGAATGAGGTGTTGTTCACAAAGACAAAATTGGGGAATTACTTTCCTATGACATATCAAGATGATGAAGAGTTCCAAGAAGAAGTGGTCGAATAAGTCCTTATGTTATGTGATGCTCTCGTCAACCTAACTTCCCTCCCAAGTAGCACAAAAGTACTGATTGAATCAAAAGATGAAGAACTACACTAGGATGGTAACCTTGGATTGCTGGAAGGATTCCAAGAGTTCATGCAGAAATGCACACAAGATTAGCTCAATTTAGGGGTCAAAATGGATTTTCAAGATCTACTACTACCAAGTTGGTGCAGGGTACACAATGCTTCTCATTCCAAATTTGAATGTTGTCTATGTCAAACATTAATAGAATATATCAAGAGGCAGGTCACCCCAAAATAAGTTGCATGAGGACAACAAGATCGTAGCCAACCCATATATACATAGTCACTCAAGGATATAGAAGCAAATACATAGCCAAGAAAGGAAGCACACTCAAATAGCTCCAAAGTCAAAGACTCTTCTAAGTTTTGGATGTTATGCTTTGATGGGTCCAAATCCAAGCAAGGAGTAGGAGTTGGCTTCGAGCTCATCAGCCCCATGGGTAAGATGCATTTTGCTGCCCATAGACTTCAATTTTATTGTACAAACAATGTAGTAGAATATGAAGCATTAATTCATGGGCTTTTGATGGCGTTAAAAGTTAAAATGCTGCAAGTATTTGGTGATTCTAAGTTGGTAATGAAACAAGTTAGGAAACTATATTCCTGTCATGATAGAAGGTTAGCAAATTATAGAAACATGGTATGGGATCTTATAGAAAACCTAGATGCATTTAATATTTAGTTGATCGCACGTAGTAAAAATCATAATGCCAATGCATTAGCCCAAGCAACAAGCACCCTCCAGCCTTTGACCTTAACCGGCTTAAAGAAATTCACTATAGAGCTCACCTCTACCCGTCAATGCCTGACAACGTCACCAAATTTAAGGTTTTTAATGATGATAAGCACATCATTGACTTCATCACAAGCTCTGATGTATTCATAACCCAAATTATAGATGAAGTAGAACTAGAGGAGGCTGAACTTGACATAGAGGGAGTGCTCAATTTAAAGAGCAATACAATACCACGGGGCATGGTCTAGCTAGAAGGAAGATTTCATTTGGATAAAATAAAGGACCAAGATCAACAAGCTAAGAAAGAGTCAATAGACAATCAATGTGGCACTCACAACATGGGTACGACTGAAGAAGTCAAGAATGTTTTTATAGGAAAAGTTTGCACATCAGAGTAAATAAAAGGGATCATTGATGCCTTACACATTTATCATGATGTGATTGTTTGGGGGTAAAAAGACCTGAAAACCTATGATACCTCCATCATTACTCATACCATTCCTCTCAAGCCAAATGTGAGGCCTTTCTGACAACGTTAATGCCTGACCAACGCTCTGCTAGAGCCTATTATCTTCAAAGAAGTTCATAAGTTGTTGTCTGCTAGAATCATCTTTCCAGTCTAACATTCAATGTGGGTGGCTAAGCTAGTTCCGATTAGGAAAAAGAATGGGTAATCCGATTGTGAGTAGACTTCAGAAATCTAAAGAGGGCCTCTGAAAAGGACAACTATCTAGTGCCCTCACTAGATGAGGTATTGCAAATTGTGAATGGGTCTCAAATGATGTCGTTTCTTAATGGCTACTCTAGGTATAACCTGGTCATGGTGCAATATGAAGATAGGCACAAGATGGAATTCACCACAAAGTGGGGAACATTTGCATATAGGAGGATGTTGTTTGGGTTAATCAACACTGGAGCTACTTTCCAGCATGCCATGGATATAGCCTTCAAGGACCTCATTGACAAGTGCATCATCATATACATGGTGATGAGTCTAGTTTATGGTCTAATTTTGGGTAGAATTTATGATTTATTTACTGAAGTTGTCATGGACCTTAATGTTAAGTGTTGATATTTTATGATATTTCCTCAAAACTATAGACATTGGGCCTGATCTTATTTCTGTAAATCTTTAATGACATTGGCATGTTATATGGACTATCTATATTAATTTTGCATGTAGTTAATGAATGTTCTTTAAGGTGGTTACAAATATGCAATTATTATGCGTACTAACATTGCCATGTAGATATAATTTAAGGATACTAAATTGAGAAAGACACTGCCAGCTGGGCATGCACCATAACATCCAACAAGGGGATTGTTCAAAGTTCAATGGAGGTCGACAGTAGGAAATTCCCCAAGCAAATCGAATGTAACCACCTTGTAGTGGACTTTAATGTTGTTGAGAAAATATAGGTGTTACTACTATGCTAAATTTGGGTTGAGGTAGGCACATCTGACAAGATTCCATGTGCATGTAACTGCCTCTCCACTTTCTTTGCTTTCCCTAAATTGATGTCCTCCTAGTTCGTGGAATTGACCGCCTTGCTTAGTTGGTAGTATAAATAAGGATCAGATGTTCCTTCTTAGGGGGTTGTGTGATCTGATATTGTACTTGCATTCTTAGTTTTCAGTGATACAATTACACTGCTCTATTGTACTCGTGTTTCTTGATGAATAAAATGAAGTTCTAAGTTTGAGCATCTGAGTTTACATTAGTATTAGAAGATACTCGTCCAAGGGGGCCCACTTGGTGAGAAATCCATCCTTTAGCTTAGTTTAGCCTAGTTATTACTTTTTTTTTTAGTAATAAGTTAAGAATCCAACGCTGATTGTTCCTACAAACACTAGAATTCCATTCTATATCTATTCCTCCAGCCAAAGTAGATAGAGTAGTTTCCTGTTTGTTTGCTTAGATTTATGTTTTTGTCATGCATTTCAGTTTAGCATAGTTGTTGGTTGATGTTCAATACTTATCTTATTTCCTTCTAAGCAATTTACCTTCAGCATTGTGTCTTACTTAGTTATAGAATGAATATGGGTACTTGGGATCCTTAGTGCACATACTGTGTTGACCCATTTCAAGTTCATGTCCCTAGGTTGACAAGCTAAATGCACCTTCATGATGATTGAATAGCTATTTAGTTTAGATATCCAATCTCTAAATCAAAGTTGTAAGAGCTTAGTTGTTAAATCATTGTAGGAGGCCAACATTTTTGGCACTGTTGTCAGGGATGGTGTCAAACTAGGGAGTTATTTGGAGTCATTGGTAGTTTTTCTTGTTGTAGTATTTCTAAAATTTGTTCTTAGTATACCCCTTATTTACAAAGTAATGACCCCCCTTATTCTTTACCAATTCCTTGTGTGACCTGGTTGATAGTGAGTTGATACCACATGCATAGAGGAAGAAGAAGAGATGCTTATGGGAGATTTCTTCCTAATAATCCTAATCCAGTCTAGCTAGTTGAATATTAGAACCTGCCAAGAGAAGAAGAAGAAGAAAATCCACACCCCTTTGCTGATGAATTTCCTAATCTAACTAGCTCTGAAGTTTCCTCTGAAGAAAAAAATTAGGTTGAGAACCCCTTTTCTTTCGAACTACATCAAGCAAGCATGGGCGATGCAAATAGAAATAGACCTAACCAACCAGCTTTTCCTTTCCCCATTGCCCATCAAAATGAAGTTGACAACATAAAAAATATCCCTACTTCAACACTCCCTAAGTTTTATGGACTTGTCACAGAAGATCTTGATACCTTCTTGTTTGAGTTTTGCATACTCTGCAGGAGTTATGACTACACCATCGATGCCCATAGGCTTAAGCTATTTCCTACCACTCTGAAAGAAGCTGCATTAAGATGGCTCATGAGCCTAGGAAAAGATACTATGGAAACTTGGGAGGACATGAAGACCAAATTCCTTGAGAAATACAAGGAGTATTATAGGGGCAGTGACATGAGAGGAGGCAACATTTTTAGGATGCAGCAAAAGGAAGATGAGAGCCTAGAGGATTATATTGCAAGGTTTCTATTTTTCCTAAAAAATCTCCACACCATACACTTAATGAAGACTCACAAAAGTTGTTTTTCCTGAGAGGAATTAATGACAACTACACTGATGCCTTGGACCTAATGGGAGGAGGAGATATCTCCCAAATTCCTTGGGAGGATATCAAGAAAATATGCAAAAACTATTCTAGGGCAGCTTCAAAGAAAGGGAGAGCTTACCAATCTTCTATGGGTAAGTCATCTACCAGTGGAGTTTCAAGGATGGAGATCACACACTTGCTGGCAGATTTCAAGCAAGACATTATAAACAATCTAGTTACTCAGCTGGATGCACTTCAAACCAAGAAGAAACAAGAGGAGGCAGAGGCAATGTTGGCAGAGTATTTCCCCCATTGTAGAAAAAAGGACTATAGATGCAAGATGGTAGCTAATATTAAAATTAAGTAGATTCCACCTAAGTTCAAACCAATTCAGATTGAAGAAGATCAAGTCTACTATTTTGCACAAAGGAGGCCTTGGGCTCCAAGACAAGGTATGCCACCAAACCCACTCTCTTATGCTAGGCCATAATTCAATTCACATTCATCTAGTAACCAATGGCAGCCCCCATATCCATCCAACTATGGAGGATATCCACCACAACCTTGGGGTAACCCTTCAAATGCTTGGACCAATCATCAAAACTCTCCACCCCAGTGGCAACAACCTTAGGGGAATTGGCAATAATTTCAAGGGCATTGGTAGCCACCTCCAGGAAACTGGCAGCAAAAAAATCAATGGAGGGGAGGAAAACAATGGCCTACCCAGACAACCAATTACATGCAACCACCTTCTTATCCCCAACAACCTACTCAAATACACCTAAACCTACTCAACTACCAGCTCATCCCACACCCAATCCAAATAACAAATCACAATAGTGGCATGTATAATCTACTGATTCAAACCAATTCCCTGCATATGTTGTGAGTGTAAGTGACATCCACTTGCATTCAAGAACTACTTTACCAACCCCTTCCAATCCCATTATCACTGAGCTTCCTATGGAAGAGGAAGAGGAACCTTTGAATGATCTCATTTAGCCAGGTGCACCTAAAAATCCTGAACTAGTCCAAGTCAAGCTAATTGAATAAGAACCACCATTTCTTCAGAGATTGGAAGTTGCCAAGAAAAAGGAAGAAAAGGAGGACACAACCTTTGACATCTTGGATCAGTTGAAGCATATATGTGTCTAGATACCTCTATTTCAGACCATAAAGGATGTTCCAATCTATGGAAAGGTAATCAAAGAAGCATGCCTCAAGAAGCCAGGCAGGAAGAGGAAAGACCCAACTATAGTTCATGTGGTGGGACAACTAGCTGACATCATGCTTGGAAAAGTGACTATCCCTAAGTATAATGACCCAGGTAATCCTATGGTAGCAATTGTTATAAATGGGATTCAGATAAAGAATGCTCTGATTAATTTAGGGGAAACAATAAATGTAATGACTAAGGACATCCTGCAGAAAACTAAACGTTGCAAGTATGAGATCTACTCCTACTCTCCTACAACTTGCTGATAGTTCTATTGTTAAGCCTGATGGTATAATGGAGGACCTTGTGGTAATTCTAGACTCGTGGGAGTACCCAACAAACTTCATGATTCTTTCTCCTAAAGCTACACTAGGCGGGTATCCCATTATTCTTCGAAGGCCATGGTTAGCAACTGTAGATGCATATATTGGATTATGGTCAGGTGACATGACCATTTTTTATGGGAAGAGCACCAAAAATTTTGTTCTTTATCCTCCTGCTCAGCCATCCCATGATGAGGATAATCTTGTATGGCCACATGTTGGTGAAGAGGCCGAGGAAGTTAATTTTGTGGCACAACTTATGATGTTAGGAAGAAGCTCCTTTGTGTAACTTCAATACAAGGATGAAGTATTGACTAACATCATTTAGAACCATTGTGAAGTGGAGGAAGCATCATCTTCTCATTTTGTTGCTCTAGTCAAGACACTTCTGCCTTCTCTTCCTGCAGCCACTATTCCTGCAAATTTTCTTCCTGCAACCACTCTTCCTATAGCCAGAATTTCTGCAGCAAAAGTTATGTCCCATACATTTTTTCCATATGAACTCAAGGTACCATGTGTTAATGAAGAAGCTATGATAGAGTCAAACACACAAGTATAGGTGTCATAAGGAAAATATCTGAATGTTAATAGCAAACTGAATGAACAACAACAATTTTTGTTGGAAAACTTACTGAGGACCCACCAGCATGCATTTGTGTGGGACTATCATGATATGAATGGATTGGACCCTAAGCTTTGTACTCATAGAATTTACATCAGAGATGATTGCACCCTAGTGAGGCAATCACAAAGAAGAAATAACCCTGCACTAAGAGAAATTGTAAAATGAGAATTGCAAAAATTGCTAGATGCAGGATTTATCTACGCCATTTCAGATAGCCAATGGGTGTCTCCATTGGAAATTATGCCCAATAAAGGAGGGAAATTGCGAGTTTGTGTTGATTACAGGGAACTCAATGCTACCACCAAAAATGACCATTTTTCTTTACCTTTCATAGATCAAGTTTTGGACTCACTTGCAGGAAAGCAATACTTTTCTTTTCTAGATGGATTCAACGGCTACAATCAGATCCAAATTGCACTAGAGGACTAGGAGAAGACTACCTTTACATGTCCATGGGGGAGCTATTCCTACTCAGTACTCCCATTTGACTTATGCAATGCACCTGCAACTTTTGAGAGGGCAATCATTAGCATATTTTCAGATATATCTCTTGATTGCATGGAAATTTACATGGATGACTTTACCACCTATGGTGCTGATTTCAATCAGGCATTATAAAATCTTAGGAGAGTCCTACAAATATGTGAAGACCAAAATCTATCCTTAAACAGTGAAAAGTGCTTCATGATGATGCAGGAAGGTGTAGTGCTTGGCCACTACATCTCTCACAAAGGAATTCAAGTAGATCTTGCAAAGATTGAGGTGATTATAAATTTACCCACACCTGAAAAACAAAAGGATGTTAGGAGTTTCTTGGGCCATGTAGAATATTATAGCATTTTCATCAAGGATATTAGTAAAATAGCAGAACCATTGTATACTCTCCTCACTAAAGATGCTGAATTCCAGTGGACTGAAGATTGTGATAAGGCATTTTTTGATTTGAAGGTAGCCTTGACTCATGCTCTTGTACTCAAAGGACCTAATTGGTAGCTTTCATTCCACATCCATATAGATGCATTAGATTATGCCATAGAATCAGTCTTAGGACATAAAGGAGCTATTGAAAATGTCATTTATTTTGTCAACAAAAATATACAAGGAGCTGAATTCAACTATACAGTGATAGAAAAAGAAATGTTGGCAGTGATCTATGCCCTAAACAAATTCAGGCATTACATAATAGGTTACCAAATCTTTGTACACACTGATCATGTAGCCATTAGATATCTCATGAATAAACCTATGATCTCTGGTAGGCTAGAAAGATGGTTATTGTTGATGCAAGAGTTTGACATAACCATTGTGGATAAACTAGGGAAGGCCAATGTTGTTGCAGATTTTCTTTCAAGGCTGACTACATCAAGGGATAATCAAGCCATAGATGACTCTTTTCCTGATGAGAATCTATTCTCCATCAGTATAAAAACACCCTGGTATGATGACATAGCTAATTATTTGGTCATAGGTAGGGTTCCTCCTCACTTCTCTCCAAAAGAGAGAAGGGCACTCATTGAAAAAATCTTTTCCTTTCTCATGGATTGTTGGATGTTTGTTTATACTAGACCAGACCATGTCATGAGGAGATGTGTGAGAGAAGATGAGACATATGAAATTTTTCATGTATGTCACAACGAACCATGTGGAGGAAATTTTGTAGCCAAGATGACAACAATGAAGATTTTGAATACAGGATATTACTGGCCAACACTCCACAAGGATGCAGGAAGGTATACAAGAAAATGTGATAGATGCCAAATAATGGGAAAACCAACCAAATCTGATGAGATGTCTCTTTACCCTTAGGTAGTAATCACTCCCTTTGACAAGTGGGGATTTGATTTTGTAGGACCCATTAACCCTCCATCAAATGGTAAGTCTTATATCCTCGTATGCACTGATTATGTAACTAAGTGGGTAGAAGTTAAGGCCATGAAGCATGCAAGAGATAACAAGGTTGCAAAATTTCTTTATGAGGAGATTTTCACAAGGTATGGAGTTCCAAGAGAGATAGTGACTGATCAAGGGGCTCAATTCACATCAACCCTTGTTGCAGCACTGGTCAATGAGTACAACATAAGACACAAGAATTCTACTCCTTATCACTTCCAGGTCAATGGCCAATTTGAGGTGACCAATAGAGAAATTGAAGCTATTATGACCAAAACAATAGTTATCCATAGAAAGGATTGGGAAAATAGTTTACCAAAAGTTGTTTGGCCCTACAAAACTACTTGGAAAACAACTACATGCTTCACTCCATTTGAGTTGTTGTATGGAAACACAACCATGATGCCCATTGAATTTGAACATAAGACTCTTAGGACTGCAATAGATTTGGGGATATATATCTCTGAGGCACAAAGAGAAAGAATCATGCAGCTAAATGATTTGGATGAGATGAGGAGAGAAACCTTGCATCACATAGAGGTAGTGCAGTATTAGAGAATTAGGTGGCATGATAAATTTATCAAGGACAAGAAATTCCAACCAAGAGATTGGGCCTTGCTTTATGATTCCAAACATCAAGACAATGCTGGAAAATTACTAGACAAGGTGGCTAGGACCATATGAGGTTGCTGAAGTATTCCCTAATGGTGTTGTTTAGCTCACCACTATTGACCTAGTCAGATTCAAGTTTCTTTTCAATGGTCATCGCCTCAAATTATATCACAAGCCAACTTCCAAAGAGGAGTTCCTGCAACAATTCACTTAGCATGCAACACCCGAGTTTCCTACAGCCAAAGGAAGTGGACCTAGTGTCCCTCCTTTTGGCTAATTAAGGCATGTACTTGTCATAATAAAGACTTTCACTTCTATGGGAGTCCACTTCTTCACCCATTCACCCATCCACCCATCCATCTCCACCTTTCTCTCTCTTCCATCACTTCATTCCACTCCACCTCATTCCACCTCATTTTCATTAATTTCTCAACTTATTTCCTAAAAAGGCGAATGGTAATTTCTCCACAGTCTTTGCAATGAATCCTCCACACATTCAGGTATGCAAACATTAATTGCTATATCTTAATTGTCTTTAGTGCATTCATTTAATTGTTGTATGTTAATATGGGCATTCACCATAGCATACCATTATTCCCTACCCCTGTCAAATCATCATCTCGCATGTGAGGACACATGCCCAAATTTAGGTTGGGGGGAAGGAAAAAGATGTGCATACTTTTCCCATGTGTCAATCCATGCTGGTCTACGTTAGCAAAATTTAAAGTGAGCCGATTTGAAATCTGAGCAAGAGGATGGCTCGCATGAGTGAGGTGACACAAACTACCGCTGCCATTTCTCTCCATCATAGCTTTCCTTTATTCTCATTCCTTGCCATTATTGACCTTGTCACAATCTCACATTGCAAAAAAAAGGTAAAAAGGGAAAATTTAGTTGACATTGGCATTGAAAATTTGGCAAGTGTTGGAAGAAGGTGAATTTGGTTTTTAGACAAGAATTGTAGGAAAGAAACCATAGAGTGATTGTTTGATTGCAGACAATGGGAGGTGGGTTAATTCAAAATGAACCCATGGTGCATGATGTATTACTACATGATGCACCCTACCTAACCAAATTTAGAAACTACAGGTGGTTAGACTACTTCCTAAAGTTGGATGGTTTTGATGAAGACATTGCACTAGAATTTTCCTAGACATTGTTTGAAGGGAAGGCCACGGTAAAAGGGCTGGAGGTCATGGCGACTGAAGAAAGGATTGTAGAAGTTACAGGGTTACCTACCGATGGTGAAAATTACCCTACCTTCAGAGATGCCAGGTCATCTAGGGTTGAATTTATAGAATCAAGCAACCCTCCATTGAGCATAGATAAATAAGGTACGAAGAGAACCTCTCTACCCGAGCCATGGAAGCAGATAGTTGTTTATGTCATAAGATACATCACCTGTGAAGGTCAACTATCGAATCTACATTCTGTGCACTTCAAAATTTTGAATCACATGAGGCAGGGGAGGAGGATGAATGCGTCGAATGTGCTATGAAACATTCTTTCAATCATGGTGGACAAGACTCAGAAAGGTAGGGACAATTTTGTTTCCCACCATTGTCTGATTAAATTGTTAGTTGAGAAGTCTCTGCATGATATGTCTGGAATGACCTAGGAAGAATTCATAAAAAATGATCAAATTAGACTTGAGCACTTGCGACCTATGGTTTGACCTCAACCTCGTAGGTCTAGTAGGAGATTGAGCACGACTGAAGCCACTCTTGGTTCTTCAAGCTCTAGTGTAGGCCCTAGTGCAAACCCTCCTGCAATAGAAGAAACCATAGAAATTAGCTCTTCTAGGATAGAGCACTCAGACCAATAAATTTCCTCCCCATATTCTGATGATGATGTTCCACTTGGCTTCCTAATGAAAACTAGGGCATAGAAGAGAGAAGCAAAAATAAGAAAAGGAAAAGCTAAAAAGAAGCCGACAGAAAAAAAAGTATCGAGCTCTAGGAAGTAGAAGGCTGACACTATTCATCCTGCAGCCAAAGAAAAACATGAGAGCCCTCCTAGAAAATCAAGACCAGTCGGGCTAGCCTTTGGTATGCCTCTGCGAGAAAGCCCTAAGTGAAGTATGCTAACCAATTTTTTCACTGAATTTGCACAACACAAACCAGCACTTGGCCAAATTGATTAGCGTTAGCTCCAATCAAAACCTCTAACAAAACAACTCTAACCAAGAATGCGCCCTAAAACCACTTAAGGAAGAGGGGTGGGCATATGGTCAAAGGATCCCTATGCTTCAACTTGATACAGAAAGGAATGCAACTGAACTAAAACAAACTCAACGTCAAGAATGTGCACTCAAGATCCCAGTGAGGGCGAGGTGCTAACATATGACGGAGTTATTAATTAAAATTGAAACAATTAGACGGATAACCAGCCATAGGAGTTCATACTAACTAATTCTTCCACTGTGGCAGGCATCCACTTAAGAGTGGGGATTCACCACTTGAGAGTGGGTACAAGAGTAATACAATTTCAATTATCCACACTAGCGGTAAACCATCCAGGGGTACTAATGTGAAATTAAAGAAAGAATTGCAGCAATAAAGGACTAGAATAGTACTACTATTTACAGTCTTACAATATGGAAAAAGAGCTGCAAATTACATGAAAATTACAATAGATTCAATGTACCATGATACTGGATGATTCCATGTTAGACATCAACAATAAATGATGAAGAAAGGACTGGAGATTCAAACTTAAACAAGTCTGATGTAAAATAACAATTCTGGAAATGAATAACCAGCAACTGTGAAACCAATTAAATGCTGATAACTTCACCAAATTACCTCTGAATTGAGTGATGTCTTTTGTAGAAGCCTTCTAGGAGGTAGGCGCCCAAAAATAGATCACAAAATAGCACCAAAACTCAGCATATAATTCAAGCACGAATTCCAATGCTTCCAAGAATGGTAAGGCCCTCCTTGAGGGGTGATTTTGTCATTAAAAATCAGAAATTAAAAATTAAAATCTGATAATCTCCAAAGATGGTTGCCTTGGGTGTAGGAATGGATTGGAAAAGTACCCACAAGAAAAATAAATTCACTCCAAAAGCTGTATGCAAAAATCACTTTCAGCTGTGTATACACCAGCAACATTAAAACTGAAATTCTCACCTAAATTCACCAACTTTGAAGCACAATCTGCTAGTCTGATTGAGAAGCAGCAAAAAGACCAACTAGGTGTTGTCTTTCAAACACGAAATTGGATTGGAACTAGGAGGTATGCATCCCTCGAAGTAGAAATCAAGTTGTCATCTCAACAGCATAACATTAGCATAAGTTCATGAAATGAGAAAAGTTGGAGCAAAACATTCATTTAATAGAATATTAGAAGACTCTTCAATTTCCCAAGAAGGTACGCCAAGAGTCACTAATGACTTTTCAAATTTCCAAAAAACTTCTAACTTCTCAATATGGTGTCCACTTTATCAAGGCACATTAAAAATTTATTTTAAAATAATATTTAATTCATCCTCCATGAAGGCATCCCCCTTCAAGACCACCTTTTAAGAACAACTTAAAGTTATCTTCCTAGGCCAAGGGGTCAACTACAAATTATAACATTAATGACTTGTAATTAAAAACACGCCACAAATACTACATATGGAAGTCTGCAACCAAAAATAACAACTACAACAAGAAAGAAAACACTGAAGCACTGCCAAAAGGACCACTGCTAAAAACAGTATTTACTATAAATAGTAAACACCCAGGAAAAAGCCATAGAACCTCCAAACATGGAAACCCTAATTTTACCTCAACCAACCTATGGGCCTCCGAAAATAGGTTAAATCCAAATGAAGAGTGTATGGCCAAAATGGGGACATTACACTAAGTCTAGAGAAATATCACAGGGGGACACAAAAGCACCAATGGGTCAAGTGAATGTCAAGGAAGAGGATATATTTAAGATGGCAACAAACATAGCATTGGAAAATCTTGTTGATATTGCAGAACAAGTGGAGAATCAAGGGTATGAGGAAAATTAGGATTTCCTATTGCAAGAGATCCTGCAGCAACAACAAGAATATGAACAAGAAGCCCCGCAACAAGAATTGGGAGAACAATCAATACCCCTACAGCTAAAATTGACGGGACAACCTGAATCCTTGTAGTTAGTACTATATGAAGAGCAAGCATCAGTGCAAGGGAAAATGTTGGTAGGAATACATAACCCCCCTAATTTTTCAATGCACATGGTAGATATGCATTTATGGAAAGAGATGCAAAGAAGAGAATAGGAATGGAAAGAAGAGAAACATAGGTTGAAGAAGGAAATTCAAAAGAAAGATGAGGAGATTGAAGACAAGGATGCAAAAATTGCCACCTTGAAGAAGAATGTAGATGATATGGCAGCCTTGGTACCACATATTTTAGAGTGCAGGACCCCTCCAAGGGTCTATGCTCTGCATTTGAAAGAAAAATATCTTTCTTTTAAACTGGCAAGAATTGTCTCAGGTTTGAACCCTTCTATTGATACTCCTATTGAATTTTTCAATGCTTATCGAATTGCTTCCCCTGAAATGAAGAATCTGATGTGTGAGTTGTATTTGCATAATTATGCTATGACCCAAGACCATGATTGGAATCCAATATTGTATGTTGGGGATTTCCAATTAAGGGAATTCATGTCTTGGGTACAAAATGAGATCAGTTGGGGACAACAATATGGGGCTTATAAGCAATTGGAATCCAACATCCATCTGCCCATCAGGGCTGAATCAAGGAATCCAAGGGACGTTTATAAGGAATGTCATAGAATTAGTTTCAAACCTACCTATGGTAATAGGATTATGCCTTGGATAGAAGCAGTCTATAGTGATTATGGGGTGAAGGCGAAAGGAAAAGAGGAAACTATGAAGAGATACCTCTCACAGAGATGGAACAACCTAACTGATGAGCTAAAATAGGTTGAGCCTCATTCCATCCAGAACTATGTTGCAACACTTAAAAGAATTTACAGATATATACAGATTCAAAGAACAAAGGGAGGATTTTGGCTTCCCCTGACTTTTCAGCCACCTATTCTAATGTGGCTTGTACCAAACTTTAGGTTTTACCACTATGATATTGTTGCAAAGAGACAGAGATGGAGCAAATTGGAAGAATTGGGAGGATTCTATTGGGACCCTGATTCACGCACAACAAACACTAATGTAGGACAGTTGTTAGTTGAAAATTTCAGAGCATTGACCAAGCAGAAGAACAACCCTTCCCCTGTTGGAGGACCAACAAAACCTTAGGTTGGGGGGAGTGATGAGTCTAGTTTATGGTCTAATTTTGGGTAGAATTTATGATTTATTTACTGAAGTTTTCATGGACCTTGATGTTAAGTGTTGATATTTTTATGATATTTCCTCAAAACTATAGACATTGGGCCTAATCCTATTTCTGCAAATCTTTAATGACATTGGCATGTTATATGGACTATCTATATTAATTTTGCATGTGGTTAATGAGTGATCTTTAAGGTGGTTACAAAGATGCAATTATTATGCGTACTAACATTGCCATGTATATATAATTTGAGGATACTAAATTAAGAAAGACACCGCCAGCTGGGCATGCACCATAATGTCCAGCAAGGGAATCTTTCAAAGGTCAAAGGAGGTTGACAGTAGGAGATTCCCCATACAAGTTGAATGTAACCGCCTTGAAGTGGACTTTAATGTTGTTGAACAAATATAGGTGTTACTATTGTGCTAAATCTACGTTGAGGCAGGCATGTCTGACTAGATTCCATGCGTGCATAACTGCCTCTTCATTTTCTCTTCTTTCCCTAAATTGGCATCCTTCCAGTTTGTGGAGTTGACTGCCTTGCTTAGTTGGTAGTATAAATAAGGATTAGATTCTCCTTCTTAGGGGTTTTCCCGATCTGATATTGTACTTGCATTCTTAGTTTTTCAGTGATACAATTACACTGCTCTATTGTACTCATGTTTCCTGATGAATAAAATGAAGTTCTAAGTTTGAGCATCTGAGTTTACATTAGTATTAGAGGATACTCATCCAAGCTGGCCCACTTGGTGAGGAATCCATCCTTTAGCTTAGTTTATCCTAGTTATTACTTTTTGTTCAGTAATAATTTAAGAATCTGGCACTGATTATTCCTACAGCCACTAGAATTCCATTTTGTGACTGCTCCTGCAGCCAAAGCAGACAGAGTAGTTTCCTGTTTGTTTGCTCATATTTTCATTTATGTCATGCATTTCAGTTTAGCATAGTTGTTCATTGATATTCAGTACTTATTTTATTTCCTTCTAAGCAATTTACCTTCAACATTGTTTCTTAGTTATAGAATGAATATGGCTACTTGGGATCCTTAGTGCACATTTTGTGCTGACTCATTTCAAGTTCATGTCCCTGGGTTGACAAGTTAAATGCACCTTCATGATGATTGAATAGCTATTCAGTATATATTTCCAATCTCTGAATCACAGTTGTAAGAGCTTAGTGGTTAAATCATTGTAGGAGTCCAACACATGGATGACTTCACTATGTTCTCAAAGAAAGAGAGGACCATGTCTCTGACTTTTGCAAGGTTTTTTAGAAATGTAGAGAGTTCGGCATATCATTGAATCAGAAGAAATGCTTCTTTGGGGCGACCAAAGGAAAGTTATTAGGACACGTAATCTCAAAGAAGGGGATCTCAATTGACCCCGAATGCATCTAAGCTATATTGAAAATTCAACCTCCAGGCAGTAAGAAGGAAATGAAGTCCTTTTTTTGAGAAAATCAACTTTGTCAAGAAGTTCATCATGGGCTTCACTAAGATAGTCAGGCCATTGAATTCCATGCTCAAGCAAGAAGCCAAGGTGGAATGGACACCAGAAGCTAAGCAGGCTTTTGAAGAATCAAGAGAGCTATTGTAGATGCTCTAGTGTTGGTCAGTCTAGACTATCTGAAGCCATTTTACATCTCCTTTGCTTCAGATCACTCATGTGCAAGCATGTTAACACAAAAGGATGATGAAGGGAACGAGCATCCAATCACATTTATGAGTGCTCCGTTGAAGGATGCGTAATTATGATACCACAACATTAAAAAGCAAGCCTATGCCTTGGTTAGAGGAGTTAAAAAGTTTAGACATTACATCTTGCAGAATAAAGTGTTCGCCACTGTCCCATATCCAAAAATTAAGACCCTATTAATACAAAATGAACTAAGGGAAAGAAGAGAGAAATGGGTCACATTATTACAAGAATATGACATGGAGATTCATCCCATGAAACTAGTTTGTGGGAAGGCCCTCACTCGCACCATAACAGAAACAAGACCTAAGCTCACGGTGCAACAATACCAATTGGAAGATGTTTCCCCAGGGGAATGGTATGTCAACATTGTCTATTATTTGTTGAAAAAAAAGTTCCCACCACAACTACAAGGGGTCCAGAAATGTGCTCTAGGATTGAAAAGCAGCAACTACATGTTATAAGGATCCATATTGTACAAGAAAAATCATGAAGGGATCTATCTCAGGTGCCTTGGAAAGGAAGAAGCAGCTCAAGTATTGAAGGAGTTTCATGATAAGTTCAACACTAGTCATGGATCCAACCCTTCAACTGCCCATCAGATTTTGTGGGTTGGGTACTACTGGTCGATGCTATTCAAAGATGCACATAGCCATGTCAAATCCTGTCACATATGTCAAACCGTTGCCACTAGGGAAAGGAATGATGTTGTCCCATTGCAACTAGTCACGAAGGTAAGGCCTTTTTCTCAATGGGGACTTGGCTCCATCGAACCGATAAGCCCACGATCCTCTGTAGGCCACAGGTATATTCTAACTACCACTAATTATTGAACTAGATGGACTAAAGAAATAACATGTAGGCAATGTACAACTGAAGTAGTTACTAATTTTTTGGAAAGTTTTATTTTGAATCGCTTTGGTTTCCTATTTTCCCTCATTTGTGACAATGGTCCTACCTTCACATCCCTTAAGTTTTCCAATTGGGCCTTTGAGTACGGAATTGTCTTCAAATTCTCATCCAATTACTATCCCCAAGGGAATGGCCTAGCTGAATCCACCAACAAAAACCTACTAACGGTCATCTGAAAGCTACTTGACAAGAACCCAAAAGACTGGCACACCCAGTTGCGTTTTTCCTTATGGGTGGATCACACTTGTCACAAGGCCGCCTTTAGAAATTCCCTTTTTTGCCTCATTTATGGCTTAGAGCCTGTATTCCCAGTCCACCTCAAAATCCCCATGCTTCAACTCGTTAACACATATTATGAGGAGGGAGAGTTCCAAGAGGCTCACCTAGCTAAATTGCTACATTTAGAGGAATTTTGTGACCAAGCAATTGAAATTTTTTCCAAGCAACAGGGCATAGTCAAAAGATGGTTTGATCGCAGAGCCAAAGTAAAGGCCTTTAGAATTGTTTTTTTAGTCCTCTATTGGGACAAGGCCCATGAAAAGAAAGGGGAACATGACACATTCGACAAGCTCTAGCCTAGTACCTTTCAAATTTCCAAAATTCTAGGGGATAATGCCTTTCGCCTTAAAACGTTAACTAGAGAGGATGTCCCGTTGCTTGTCAATGGGTAGTACCTTAAGCAATATTTCCTTGCTCGATCTTTCCAACCTCATCTCCTTTTTATATAGTTGTGTATAGTTAGAGTAGGTTCTTTTGCTTTGTTGTTTTCTTTTGTGTTTACTGAGTGTGTTTTCGATCTTGATGCAGTGGTCATGCTTGGCCCATTAGAGGGCCCACTTTGCGACTCGCTCCCATCTGTTCTTTGGATAAGCCTTCATGATTTTCCTGCACCTGTGAGGTAAGTTTCCTTACTTGAACTCCAACTTGACTTAGGAAAAAACCCTTATTTGAATCCCTTCACACTTATCTTAGATTATACATGAAATACATCTTAAGTACTTTTGATGAGCTATCAGATAATCATTATGAAGCTATGACAAGTGAAAAATCTTAAGTCTTTTCCAGTGACCATTGTGATTTCCAAGCCCACTATAAGCTTTAGTGCTTATGGAGTTGAGAAAAAGAGTATTGAAAGAAAATATGCAAAGGAGAAAAAAGAGAAAGAAAATGTTGAGACAGGCAACTGTGTGGGTGCGCGAACAACTCTATCAGGGCTATGGACACCCGACTGGAAATAGAACAATGTTTGTGGGGTCACAACAATAACTTCATTGAGGCTATGGACACCTAACTGGTAGTGGAGCAATGTCCAGGTTACTTTTGGGGTTAGACAATCTATGTAGCTCACCTTAGCCAATTGATAACTATCCTATATGGTCTCTAGGATAGGGGAATGAACTCACTGCACATATTGTTGAGATATTTCTATGATTTGATTCAACCAAGGATCCCATTCTTTTCTGAGTTTGTTTGGGGAAAGTGGCCTCTAGTCTATGAAATTGGAGATTTTGGGTTCCAGATGAATCCTTACCCTTAGAATGCTCGGGAGTGTTCTCCTTAGAAAAGTCACCATTTATTGTTCCTATTGCACCCACACCCCATTCAGACCAGGGACCCCCTCTTCCCTTTTTTCCTTCGTCAGGTCATTTTGGCCTTTACCTCATTTTGTGTGCCCCAATTTATGAGCTTAAGATGGTCACATGCTTTAAATTCATCACATTCCAATTAACCAAATTCACCACCCCAAAATTTGCTAAGCTATTTGCCTCTATGGGTTTAGATCTACGAGTTTCCCTTGGTCCTTTATCACCACATCTTCTTAGCTTCACAGATCCACATTTGCGGGTCTCCTAATGCAGACCACTGTTATCACTCCACTGCTAGCTAGCGGCTAATTCCTAGCGGCCACTCGCATTGCAGGGTCCGCAGTTGGCTTCGCCGCTTGGGTCTTCGCTGACGGCTGACCTAAATCGGATCTCCGCAACCCACCAACCTTACCTACCACCATACCTAAAATTTATTGTGCACATTAATGATCATTTTTCCTATAAAAGGGGGGTCAAACTTGTCATTTTTACTCCCTAGTTTTCAAATTTTTGACAGAGAAGGAGAAGCTCCCGCCTACACAAAATTTCTAGTTAAATTCAAGTCGAATCTCCTTCAAAATTCTACATGGATCCTAGATAGGTTCACGATCCAACCTTCAAAGTGCTTCTTTTCACAAATTAGGGTTACTAAATTCTAAAACCTTTAAAAATTGAACCCTATTTTACCTATCAATCTCGCCAAACTTTGTAGCCTTGGCTCCACACCTATAAATTGCCTCAAACACTCAAAAAACCCTCGGTGTCATTTCAAAATCGTAAAATTTGCAGTTGCCTTCATGTGCAATCTCATTCTCCCATCGCCATTCTTCGCGTGGCGAGGAACCTATTGTGGCCCACATCATCTCTCCAGTCGCTCTTTAATCTCAGAAATCAATGAAGTCCTTGCCATTTTGCGGGAGTACCTGTGTAGGATTTCACTTATGGGTGGCCGCCTCCACATCACCATTTTTTAGCAGCTGAGCCCTCAAGCCCTCCCATAGTGCTGGACCCACCTTTATCACCACCGTCGAATGGACCAATCTCATCACCTAAAAATTCATTAAGTCCAAATGATCTTGTGGGCTACAATATGCGGATCGCCATCCTTTGATTTCTATTATTTGACGGTGAAATCACCTCGTCCGCTCGCATTGTAGACTTTGCACTCATTATCACCTTCTCTATCTTCGAGATTCTTCCAAACAAAAAATGATAAGTCAAACCTGTATGCGGGTCGGCCCCTGTGGGTGGCAATGTGTGGATGGCCCCTCCTCCATTGCCTTTCCTTAATGGCTGAATTTCTACATCTTCCCGCATGTCAGGTTCTACAAGAGTGGTTTACTTTTTCTCTTTTGAGGTTGCCAAAAATTAAGTCTGCAAGGTCCCTGCGGGCCTATCTGTGTGGACCACCGCCTGTAGACCACCACTCCTCCATCTCTATTCTTTGATAGCAAACACATCATGGTGGCTTGATGACTTCCTCTCCCATTTTCCAAAACATTTAAACTTTAAAGCACAACGTTGAGCATCCAAGTCTTCTGCAGGTCCTACAATGTGAAACTCCACATGCGGGTCGTTGTCCCCTGAACATTGTTATTTAATGGCTAAACTCCAAATGTCTTTCAATCTTACTATGTATACACATCCCAAATCTGAAAATGCATCAAAGCCTAACCTAATGACGTTAGGTTCCTCATTGGTCAATTCCGCATGTGCCTAATCATCTTATAAGAAATTTGATCACCAAATCAACCATGCAAAATTTCAGCTGTGGGTGGTCGTCTGTGGGTATTCATGGCCCTGAAGCCGTCTTCTCATTGTCTTCATCCTGATAGTCTCCACCCAAGGGAAACCCACATTCTTGGGCCTACATTCGCCTAAATGATCCAAACGAACTCTGAATGTTGAACAGTGATAAATTTTATGATCTTTTAATGAGGTATAAATGGATATGATGCTCGATTTACAGAATTTGATTAAAATTTGCTCTAATTTATATGTAAATGCACTTACTACATCTTTTGCATGCAAGATTTATGGAACCTGCCATGGGTCCACCAAGAAGGCCTATTGAGAAAGATGACAAAGGGAAGAAGCCTGCTCACATTCCAAGAGGGAAAGAAGAAAAATACCAAATGAAGTATCAGTTTCATGGAGTGGAGTGTACCTACAAGCTCTCCTCTACCTAGGACATGGTATCAGATACAAACCTAGGGCACATGGATATCGATGAGTTCAAGCAAAGGGTGATGGTTAACCCTACCACAAATAATGCACAAAAGATCATCGCAAGTGATCTCGCCAAGGTGGATAGCTTTCATCCCGCATTAATTGCCCCAAAGTTGGTCATGACCTATCGAGAATGTTATCATTCCAACAGTAAAGTTATTGATAAAGATGGGAGGGTATTGGTAGACTTGTTTACTAGATCTATTGTCAAGACAATCCACATCCCCACATTTGATCAAATGGAAGAAACAAAGAAGGAATTTGTCGAAAACATGTGGAAACATGACCCTCTTCAGTGCAAAAGAATAATCAACTAGCATTGGTTGAAAGAAAAAAGGGGTAGTGCCAAAAAAGTACCCCAGGAGCTATTCAGAAGTGATTTCTTCAAAGAATACCATGATCTGATTACTTTATTAAGTAGAATAATGGGCCTACCAACTACCACATTATTTGAGGAATGGATGTTCTACTTCATCGAGGAGATCATCCGAGGGGAGACCAAGTTCCACTGGGCTAAGATGATCAGCAAAAACCTTCACAACCAGCCCGTGGTAGTAAAGAAGACATCCACCTTTTATGTGACATCATATTTGGTATATCTATTGGCAGAGAAGTTCCCATACAAAGGATTATTCAAGGCAGACCCATTGAGAACAAAGAAAGGGGAGCTCAAAGTCTATGACTGCTACCCTCAGCTACAATAAATAAACTTCAAGAAAGAATATAGAAGGGTGAATGATGCCTTCATCATGCACATAATTAGACTCCTGGGAGGAGATTTTGAAAGGAGGGTGTCACATAGTGTGAAGACCTTCATCAAACGATATGGGTATCTGTTCATATAGTTCCCAAAGTTCACGTATATCAAAGCAGATGGGTTCTTAGGGAAACCCTATTGATTGTTGCACTACCACAATGATTGCATCATCTTGCTGGAAGTTTCTTGGTAGCTGTAGACTGCTCACACATTGTTGAGCGATAAACACTGAGCTTGGATTCCATATCCCCTAAATTTCAGGTAGGGAATGTACTCTTGGCCCACCACCTAAAGTGTAGAGTATTCAGAGAAGGAGATGGTGGAGTATAACTTGGATCTCCACACGGACCGAGGAAGGATGGACCCTTATGGAAAGCTGAAGAAATGGATTGGAAGACAATATGCTCACCAACCTCGAGTTGAAGATTTATGGGCCAATTGTGGAGATGATAAAGAAGTGAGAATGAGGAACTATATGAGAATGACGACCCAGTTTATGAAATTGGTAAATCTTTTCCCCATGCCTGATCAGGTAGTGGAGGAAGATGAAAATATTATTGATGATAGATACAATTCCATGGCCAACTTTCCCTTTCCTGTAATAGATTGGAATGAAGAGGAGTTCACCAACCTCGATATAATGACTTGGCCCATTGAAAATAAAAAAATATAGTGGGTAGATGCACAAATTTCCCAACTTAAAGAGTAGGGTGTTGAATTGACTTATGGTGAGCTCGAGGACAAGCTTGAAAGTG
Source organism: Sequoia sempervirens (assembly GCA_007258455.2). Taxonomy (NCBI): domain Eukaryota; kingdom Viridiplantae; phylum Streptophyta; class Pinopsida; order Cupressales; family Cupressaceae; genus Sequoia; species Sequoia sempervirens. Next base: position 59,285 of record VDFB02126171.1, read on the forward strand.
AAACTGATAGTAGCACAGTCGTCATCCCATCAGAAGAAGCTCACAAGTCCCCACCAACAACAAGGTTAAAGAAAAGAAAGGATGCACCTGAGTGAAATCCAAAACAAAAGGTGTATTCCAGAAATCCCACTAAAGGGTAGTCATCTAAAAGAGTGAAGAAAACAGGGACATTCATGCTTGAAATGCCCGCCATAGAGGAGGATCCTCAACATGAGGAAGAAGAAACTGAGCAGCCATGCTCACCACTTACCACATCTGTTGCCGCTGCCACTGTCACCATTTCCACTCCTCCAACTCCTTTTTCTTAGGCTTTTCCTGTTTCATCCCTGCCCACCATTGACATCTCAGTCCACCTCACCTCCACCTCGCCGACTACTCCTATGATGATACTTGACTCCTCTTCTACAACATCCCCACTATTGTCTTCTTCACTCCCTCCTCCACTACCTACTTTCTCTACTCCACTACCCACAATATCCATAGTTACCATGTTTCCTCTCACTTTGTCGCATGCTTTCACGGTGTATATGTAGAACATGCCTGATGAACTCTTTGGGGTAATCCTTGACCCCAAGTTCCAAGCTTTAATGGCTCAAATTGTTGCTGCCTCACCTCTTCCCCTGCCACCTACAGAGCCACCAAAAATGGAAGCCATCATGCAGATCTCGAAAGAGATGGAAAGACACCACTTAGAGGAGCATGAGGAGGTTGCAAAAGAAGTAGTGGATGAGCTCGAGGATTTTGATTGGGATGATTACTTTGAACACTCAGAAGGAGGATTGAATATAAGCCTAGACAAAGTGGCTTCCGATGAAGAGAGGTCATAGAATTTAGAGGAGGACGCTAAGGCTCTTAACAAGCGTTATGTTTTAGAAACATCCAATCAGGAGCTGGATAAAGAAATGCCCCAACAACACAAAGATGCAGGTGAGAAGGTTGATCTTGAAGAACACTACTATAAGGGAAAACTAGATATTGGCACAGATGTGGAGATACTCAAAGAGCCTCCACTAATTGGCCAAGAAAAGGGCCCAATGCGAGAAGAAGAAGTACCTCCCAAAAAGGAGGAAGAAAAGGAGAAACACAAAGGAGAATATGCACTAGAAAATAGCTCTGAGCTTGAGCATCGTATTGAGATTGAACACGAAGAAGAGAAAGCAACCCAAGAAGAGGTAATTACTGAAGATAATGCAACTTCCACCGAGCCTAACAAAGGGAAGGTTGTACAGATAGAGGGCTCAGATGAAGAGGAAAAGAATGATAAAAAAGCTCTGGATGATGAAGAGGAGCATCCTCAGAATGAATAGAGAGAGGAAGGTAATCATAAATCACACAAGGGCCAAACCGAGGTGCTTGACTGGTTAGAACGATAATTGAAAAAGAAGGCTCATGTGGTCATACACCCTAAAGCGAGGCTCGATGCAATAATAGCTAGGGCACAAAAAAAAACTAGAAAAGAGAAGAAGCCTGAATTTTTCTCACATTACAGTGGATTCCTTCGGGTTCTGGACAATACAAATTGCCACCCCTATGATAGAAAAATATATAGGCATCATTCAAGGTCAAGGCTACTACATATCCACCATTAACTTGGGCCCAGCGACCCGGGAACAAAAGATAGATGAATTTCAAGGGTCAGTAGCCACCATTGTGCAATATATGAATAAAGATCGGTCCACAAAAGAAGAATTGAAAGCACAAGTAGTGGATCTCATCTCTTATATCAAATAGTAGACGTCTATAGAAGAAGAGACTCCAACCAAATCGTCGGTGTTGGCCTCCTTGTTGTCAAAAGAAGATATCAGTAAAATGGAGAAAAGGAAGAATTGGACCAATTCCATGACCGAATGGTTCAATAAGGTGGTATCCAGTGGCAACAAATGGATCGACCATGCAGTCACAATGTACAACAGGTATCAGAGCTTAGGAAAAAACATAGAAAGTATGATGAATACCTGTAAGGAGTTCCTAGAAACATACAAGATCACTTATCCTAAGTTGGAGTGTATCCTTAAGCATTCCCACGATATCTGGGAAAAGGAGATAGAAATTGTGAAGCAAGACCACTAGCTGGTGGAAACTTGGCTAATAAATCTGGATTACAGAAAGGAAGTTCTAGAAAAGGTTTTGTACGACCTTGAAGTTGATCATAAGTGGGCTTTTGAGCTTCGGGTAGATAGTGTTGAATATGTGAAGATGATGACTGATTTTGTTATGCTTAGCTTGGAGTTAGATTCAGAGAAGATCAAGCCTTTGTTCCATAAGAAAATGGAGCAAGGAGCTAGTGATACGTTGTCACCATACTTTATGGACTTTGTTGTGAAGGATTTCATGCAGAAAGAGTAGATGATTGAGGCTGCCTCAAATTATGTAGAGAATCAGCAAGAAATCATTGATAGAATCAAGAGGATGTCCTTCCAAATCCTCTAATCTGAGCTCTTTGAAGAAAAGAAGCTTATAGCTATGTTTGGAAAATTCATCGAGTATGCAAATTCTCAAAAAGAGGCTGGAAATCCCATCATATATGATGAATACTTGTCAAAATAACTACAAAGGATGGAAGCCACTAAAAGACAAAATTGCTACAGTGTCAAGGCCACTAAATGAAAAAATAGTGAAAAAGACAAGCATGTATTTTATATTGCGATATATTTGGGGGTAGGTGAAACCATAATGTAAAATGAATCCAAGCCACACAATGTAAATTAATCTTGTCCATTCATTTTTCTTTTGGAAAGCTATAAATAGGGGCATCCTCTCATTTTCAAAGAGAGATGAGTTGTTGTGTAAAGTCATGCTACAGAAAATTAATGAGAATAGCATTGTTTGATGGATTCTTTTGTTTTCTTCTCATGTGTGAAAGATTCATTCTCCCAATCTTAGATTTTAGCTTTTTTGTTCTAGTTTTAAGTTGCTTTTAGATGTTAGTATATGTTGTGCTTTAATGGTGAAGAATGATATGGTGTTGATATCTTCCTTGCTCGTACTTTTTGTTGTCTATTGATGATAAGTAGCAGTGTAAAGTTAGTCTGAGCATTGTTTATATTGCTGAACTTAATTTCATCTATTGTTCATGCTTTAATGGTGAATGGATGGTTGAAAATCTATAGACCTTAGAAGATTGCACTAGTTTCATGGGACTATAGGTTTCCCTTGGTTATGTGAAACTTATTTTTGGGAAGGTTGTCCATTGTAGCATCCTCCATTATTATTGTTCAATATTAGTTGTAGATCTAGGAAACTCCTTGGCCCTTTTCCCTTTGACATTTCTTTGAAACTGTAGTTAAAACAAAGTTCTAGCATCACAACAAAGCCAAATTTGATGAGTAAGGAGGAGTTTTAGACTTCCGTCCTGAACTTGCAATAGTTGTTCTCCATTTCTAGAATTTACCAAAACTCCTTTTGTAGATCCAATTCCCTCTATGCTTAGTGACCATAAATTCCCTTTGTGATTACCAAAAAATCACATCAACCAACTGAAAAATTCCAAGCTTAGTCATGACCTTACACCTGAGAGACCTTGGGGTGATTTCAAAAACATAGTTGCAGAAATTACCTTTCAAAAGAGGCATTGCACTTGTGCATTGTCTATGTAGAGAAAGTGAAAAAACACCCATCAACGGGTATATTTCAAAGGAGGATTGTGAAGAGGAGTGGTTTGACTCCGATGAGGAGGAAATAGATGACTTCAACTCTTTTGATATCAAATACATTGGATAATATGCATTACAGATCTTAAAGGTGAAGATTGGTTTTGAAATGAAGTGTGAGAGGAAAATGAATAAACAAAAACAAGAGAAATTAGCTTTGATGAAGGGACAATCGTTGATTAATAACTACTTGTTGAGATCTAAGGGTGGAAACACTCCTCTTAGAGGGAAATAGAGATATTTTCATGGAATGTTAGTTGCTTAAATGTCCTTGACAAGAGGTGCATGTTTAAGCACCACCTTGTCAATATGAAGACAAATATTGTCATGCTTCCAAAATCCAAACTTTGTTATGATGAGGTTAAGCTTTTTTTGGATGATTTTTTTGGTTGAGGTAGCCACTTTGGTGTTGATGGTGGGGACCACTTGATGTATTGGTATTATGTGGAATGCTAGCAGAATATTTTTTGATCTTATGCACTCTTCTCACAATTGAGTGGTCAAGTGGGTTAGTAGCTTGGTCTCTAATCACATATTCCTTCTAATCAATGTTTATAGTACCATGAAGGCAAATGACAGGATAAAAGTGTGGGAGGATATTTCAAGATTTTTGTAGTTGTGCTTGGATGTCAAATTCATTCTAGGGGTGATTTCAACACTATTCTTTACTACAATGAAAAACATGGTGGTGTCGCTTGCCCAATGCAGGCTCAGATTCATTTCCATTTTTTTTAAAAAAATTGTCTCTCATTAATTATGTTGTAAAGAATGTCTTATTCACTTGGAAAAATAAGACATCAAACTTTACAAACGTTTTTGAGTTCCTTGATAGATTCCTTTATAATAAGCTTTGCTACATTCCAATATTGCTTTTGAGTCATCTATCTTTCCTCTTTCAAGCTCAAATCATTTCCTCATCATGTTATTTGTGATGGAAGGTCATCTACTTCCCAAGTTGTCTTTCAAGTTTGAGAATATTTTATTAAGGAGTGAGGAGCTACTTGGTTCAATTTGAAAATGGTGGAGCAAAGCTGAGGTCCCTAGGGGCACCAAAATGTTTTGTTTCAAAAAAATGAGTTTCATCAAAGTAATGTTGAAGGTATAGAATCAATCATGCAAGAACATTTGTGTGAAGGAAAAAGAATTGATCAGGATCTAGAGGCCTTGAATAAGGTGACTATATCCCATTGCATGTTTCAAAATTATTTCCTAAAGGAGGAGCTACTTGATCAATATTAAAAATACTTTGGGAAGGGAAGAAATATATTAGCATTCAAAATCATATGAAGTCTAGTTGGTAGAGGGTGATTTGAATTTTAAATTCTTTGATAACTTGATCAAAGCACATAGGAGCAAGAACATAATTTCCTATATGTCTTTGGATGATAGAAGAACCTTAACAAATCTTGAAGATGTCATAGGAAAGGTTGTCTATTTCTTCTCTAACCTCTTGGTTACAAATGGTGCCTATGACTTTTGTGATATGAAATATTTCATTAGTTCAATGTTTTTTCACTAGTGTCTTTGGAAGATAATAATGTGCTTTTGGATCTTGTCTCGATGGAGGAGGTAAGAAAAATAATTTATCAATTGTTCCAAGAAAATCCCTTGGGACTTGATGGTTTTTATCTAGATTTTACCAATATTTTTGGGATATTGTTTATGAAATTAAAGAAATCTTCAGGAAATCAAAGAAGATTCTAAAAAGACTTCAACAACACTAACATTTCCCTCATCCCAAAAGAATTGATTACTCTTCCTTCACCAAATTTTAACAAATCATGCTATGCAACACAATCTAAAACAATTTCTAAGGTTATGGCTAATCAACTGAAGATCCTACTCCCAAAGGTCATTTCTCTTGAACAAAGAAATTTCACTCCTAGTCACTTCATTACTAATGGGGTTTTTATTTCTCACGAAGTAATTCACTCCATATCCTTCTCTCTGAAAAAATTCATGGTGATCAAACTAGACATCAGTGAGACATATGATAAGGTGTGTTAACTTTTTCTTGTGCACATTTTGAGAAAATTTGGATTTCGTCAAAATTGATTGGATTGGATATTTGGTTGCATCTCTTTTGTCAAATATTTGATTTTGATTAATGGATTTCCAAGCAATTTATTTTGAATATACTAATGGATTGAGACATGAATATCCTATCTCTCCTTTCCTTTTTGTTTTGATGGTAGATGTTTTGGGTAGATCTATATTCAATCAAGCTACTTGTGGGGACCAATTGGGCATGTAGGTGGCTAGAGGACTCCCTTCAATCACCCATTAGCAATTTTATAATGAAACCATTTTATTTGACAAGGATAATTTAGAGGTGGTAGTTGCAATCAAGAGAACCCTATACTCTTATGCTCAAGCTTCAAGGTAGCTAATCAATGAAAAAAATCAAACATATTCTTCTTCAATATTAAGAGATTTATTTTTTGGATTTCTAATATCCTAAAATTTTGAATTGATTGTATCACCAACAATTATTTTGGGGTCCCTCTCTTCAAGGGTATGGCTCACACTTTTTTATGATATGCCAACATTGGCACCTGTAAAGCATAGACGAAGGGTCTAGAAAGGTAGGTGGTTATCACTTACTAGTAGAATAGTCATGATTAAGGTTGTCCTCTCTACAATTCTCATCTACTTAATGTCACGTATACAATTAACCAAACGATTTGATCAAGAAATGAATGGTTTGACGAAATATTTCATGTGTGATGGTTTGTCGAATGATCAAAAAATAATTCCTCTTGTCAATTGGGATATGGCTTGAAATCACAAATTAGATGAGAGAATTGGAATCAAATGCATTTTGAGGAAAAATAAAGCCTTGGGGGCCAAATTTGTTTGCAGAATATTCGAGAGCCCCTCTAATTTTTGGTGTCAAGTACTTCAAAAGAATACTTAGATTGTATCTCCCCTAGTTGTATCTTCACATTTGCCAACCACCTAGTGGACCACAAATATGGAATTTTATGTTCTCTTCTAGATTGTTGATGCATTGATCATCTTTCCTAGAACATTGACAATGGGAACTTTGCATGCTTCTAGTTGGATTCATGAAATAGGGAGGCCGTTTTGGATTCCTTTCTTAAGTTGCATGAATTTCATGATATTATGGTGGATGTTTGTGATGATAAAATGGCTAACTATATCATCCTAAGTAATGAAACTTACAAATGGAAATAAAAGAAATTTTATGAACCCCCCATACCTCAATGGGCCAAAGATAAACTTGTGGAAATCATAAAAGATGCAAAATATTTAAAAAGTGGAAGCCTTTTTCCCGATTTTTAGTATTTTTCACAATTGTAAAGAAAATTTGAAGCACTTACACATTGAATCTTATAAATGTCCAGTAACATGAAATCTAGTATGTTGAGTCTAGTTTTCAAATATGTAATTTATTCTAAGACCCCGATGATACAACTTAATTTTTAATAGGTGATGGGCTTAGTCATTAGTACTTTTTCTGTTTCTTTTCATATGCTTTCAAAAACTTTACATATATTTTCTAAGTACCTTGACTTCCATAATATGTTATCCTTTCACAACATACTTTGTAACTTTGAACCTAGTTTGTGAATATGAAATATGGTGATAATATTCGTAGTATTGTATGATTTATACATGAGAATGTATGCATATGAATAGAATTTTGTGATTTATTTATGATGGTTAGTTACATATGTATGTTGTGTGGATTAACCTCTTTGTAGCTCAGCACGTGGTAACAAGAATGGAGCATTTGTAGCAAGAACCAAAGCAGCATAATAGGGAATCAGTGGAGTTCAAGCCGCCTAAAGTGTAGGAAGTTATGGAGCTAAATGTGAGCCATCATGGTAGGGATAAATAATGAAGAAGGATACTTATTCTAGAATTCTGAACGTTTGCTTATGTGTCTCACATGAAAACTGTTTCATTGAAGTTCTTGTTTGAGTAAATATCTTCTTCCTTTTCAGTTAGAATGAATAAGTCGATCTTAATTTCATATCCTCGTATCTAGGAGTGGGATTAAGGATTGTAGTTAGTAGTTTGAATAAGTCTCTCCCCATTTTTGTATAAAGTCAAGGGATGAGTTCGTAGCAAAGTTAGTTGGTTGTTATACATTGTTAGCAGCTAGTCATTTTCCAGTTCCAAGTAATCTAAAAACATGTTGAAATGCAATTATTGAATACAATCTGTAAGAAGGATTTTGTTTAAATATTTGGTGATATGCAATGAATGGAGTTGTATGCTACATGGATGCATAAGAATCTGAGTTAGATTTGGTTCTAAATTAAGTGAGATAGTCCCCTGAGTTGGCCACTTGAGGTACTGCCCCTCACTTCATTTATTTACTTCTTCATTTATGCTTTCCTATTAATTATATCTTTATTGCTTTATAAATGCATTACAAAGTAAAGTAGAATAGCTCTTACAATTGATTACAGTAGTTGTTGTTCATGAACACATGTGTAATTAGTGAATCATAGCACTTTGGAGATTAAAGTTGGTTATTCTATTATTTTGAATAGTTTTGGATTGATTATGTACTTGTTATTAGCAGTCATCTACAACTTATTCTATAGGTACCCATAGCCATTAGGTTCTGTAACTAATTTTATTGCTTTTGCAATTCTATAAGATTCCAACAAAGTGGAATAGTATGAATAAGTTGCATAAGATAATCTAGGTGAACATGAGTCTATGAAGGCACATATAGTGCAATACCATCATAAGTTTATGCACCTCAGTTGGTGATTTAATGTAGTATTAGCAATGTGAATCAGACTGTTTAGCCAGGTTAACCCTCTGAATTGAGTAAATTCTACCAAGTTTACAATACATTAGCTTAGAATCTACAATAGGCATGTATAAAAACCACTTTTTAAAAGTCACTTTTTAGGACCATACTATGCACATGTACAAACACCATCATTTGACCTAAATAAAAGTATTTTTCTAATTCCTTTTGGGGAAATTTGTGTACTATATTGAAGATTGATGAGGATATATTTTTTTATAATTTTTTCTAAATATATTTTTTATTAATTTTATGTTGGCCCTAATTGTTGTTTTGAAAACCCTTGTGTACGACCACCATAATTTTACCTAAACTATTTTTTTATTGTGTACATAATTGTTTGTATATTAATGTCATAATTTTTTTAACAAGAAACATAACAAATTAAAAGTTATTAAAAAAATATGAAAACCTAACATTTCAAGTTTATGGACCAATTTCCTCTTAATTTTTTTATTTTGTGTTAGATATAGTTAATCAACAGCATTACAAGATCATGATCAATAGTCTTATTGCATTTACCTTCCCCTTACACTACTAATAACAATAATTTTCCCCTTTACGAAGCTATATACTTGTTTTATATTTTTTTTTATTGCCCATATACAAATATACAATATATACACCCTTCAAAGCCAAAAAGGACTATCTGTAGCCAAAAGATACTGCCTATGAGTATTCTAATGTTGCTTGTAACATGGACCTCTGACCTTCTTGTAATCATAAGCTTTCCTATAATCATAGGCCGACACTTGGAGGAGAGAAAAAGGATTACATTAAAACCTTGTTGTATATAGTCCTGACCACAAAACCACAAAAAGGTTTGTTGTTCAGCCACTACTATAAGGAATGTGCTACTATAGTTTGAGTTAGCTCCTCCTAGCACTACTCTTCCCTGAATTCCTCATGTTGGAAAGGACCTCTACTACTTCATGCTCATCATGAGTTAGCTCCTCCAACCTATTACTAGAAACATGTGCCCTTTCCCTACCGAGACCACTTTTATCATTGAGCTCCCTTTGAAAATATTTGAGATCCTTTAAGAAGACCTCCACACTAGGATGTGCCTCTTGCCACATATTCACATACCTTGCTTCTTGTATGTTAATGTCAATTTTCCTCCTCTCCAATAACTTCCAAAACTTGTCCTTTAAAATTGCAATAGTAATATGTATCTGCACAACCAAATTACACACCATGAGTCTTTTACAAGACTCAATAAACACTCTCCTTTTTCCCATCAAATAGTTCATCATTCTGATCTTTCCATATCACCCATGGAATTTTGAAAGAGAAACGTAGCCAAAAGATAGATTATTCTATGTTCATTTTAGTATCAAATAGAATTTTTTCAGGACTTGGTGAATTGACTTTTCCCCATATGTTCATGTCTTGACAAAATAGTTTCCACACTTCCTTAGAAAAAATGTAATCAAAGAAAATATTGTTAATAGATTCAGGAACTTTGCATAAACTAAAAATATTAATGTCATCATGCTTAATTTTTAAAGGGAGCTTTTGAAGTATTAGCAACCATCTAAAACAAGATTTTTTTGACTCGATTTTTTTTCTAGATTGTCTCCAAGATCTTTTGCCACTGCTTATTGTTTAAATTAACATTCCAAATTTTGTTGATATGCTCAGTAATCTTAACATGTTCGATTAGGGCCTCATAAATTGTTTTTTCCTTGGTTTTTTGGATTGGGGTACCATCTTTCCATTTATATTGCAAATACTCCTGAGGAGTCATTTCATCCTCCACTAGAAATTGTATGCCTTTACAGGCTTCCTTTAAAACTGTGTAGGTTCTCCAATTGCTTGGAGGAAGATTGAAT
>VDFB02126172.1:0-13310 GCA_007258455.2 Sequoia sempervirens
TCAGATTATAATGGCTATGGACGAGAAAACTACCTTGTTGGCCAAGCTCACCACAGAGCTTGATAAAGAAAAAAGTGTTCTTTCCCAAGAGTGCAGAGACATGGAAAAATGCTTGTTGTCATGGTCGGAGATGAAACAGGTAAAGCTCAGTAAGTTGGTGGAGGTTGGGGTAATTCCTGACAAAGAAAAGTTCGTTGAGGTAAGAGAATACTTGAAACATAGAATTCAAGTAATTCAATCTCTTACGGAAGATCTCCACCAAGTACAGGATGATGTCGAAGGGCATCGCACTATTCTTGAAAAAGGTATCAAAGAGTTGCCTATTCAACTTCTTGAGGAAAATCGTATCTTCCTACTGGCCACAGAAATATCCTAGATCTTCAAGGAAGCCATCATGAAATTGATTGACAGTTCAGACTTCTCAGAAGCTTCACTGAACATCATTTGTGATACAAGGCTCACATTGGATAACCTGAAAATGCATCTTGACAGGTGCAAGAAGGTTCACTCATCTGCCATGAGATCGATCACAAGAATTCACACCATTGTGGATTACACCGTTGGTCCATATGAGAAGTTTGTGCAGGAGACTAGGAGGAAATATGATGACTTCTGCGGCCAAGGCAAAGAAACATGAAGTAGCTCCCTATTCTCCAGTGTGAGACATTTCTTATGCATCTTGTAAATATTTCTTGACATTTTTGAATGTCTTTTTGTAAATTGTAATTACACCAAGCTCGAAGATGTAATATTTTGAAAACAAATTACACTTTGACTTTGGTCAAAGTTAGGTGAGATCTCCTAAAATTGTTCACCTAACTTTCCTTAATTTCCTCAATCAGTTTCCTAATTATGCTCATCCCTCTTTCTATATAATGTGTGGGATTTTCATTGTAATTTTATCCTTTAGTATTTTGCAACGAAGTGCTGCCCTTTTTGAAGCAAATTTGTGAAACTTTGCGTTCATGCTTTGTGAATGAAATCTGATCAATAAACAAGAGGATTGCAAACCAAACTTTGCATTGGATTCGATACTTTTGTGAATTTATCTTATTTGGTGGTGATTAGCTTGAGAAATCTGAAGGACTCTAAGTGATTTATGTAAACTTTGTGTTGCATCTATTATTTAGATTTGCATTTGTGTTTTTGTTTATCTTTCGGTTGAATGATCTACAAGACTTTGTTCTTGTAATCGTTCATGCTCTTGGATACTATTGTTGAATGATCTACAAGACTTTGTTCTTGTAATCATTCATGCTCTTGGATACTATTGGTGAATGATCTACAAGACTTTTTGCTTGTAATTTGTTCATGCTCTTTGATACTTTGGTTGGATAATCTACAAGAATTTGTGCTTGTAATTGTTCATGTTGTTCAAGGAATTGCTGCATCTAAGAAGACTTTGTGCTTCTAACGTGACAAATGATACATTTCCATAGATCCAACATTGAAAAAGCTACGGAACGACTTTGTGCCTTCGTGAGCTTTCCTTTTTACTTTATTTGTCTATTGTTAATTACTTCTAGTATCTCTACGCTTCGCTTTGACAAGATAGAGGTATTGGTATTACTGCTAGTTGTTCATTTCAAGTTGTTAAGAATTGCGAACTTCCAACAGTGAAGCATTGTAAACATCTTCTCTGAAAAAAGAGAGAAGGATGAATGTAACACACCCCCCCACTTCGTAAGTTTTGTGTACATTTTGTAATTACTTGTTTGTTTTACTATCGCTTCTATTAGCAGTAAGAAGGGCGCCTCCCCTTTCCGAGAGGAGATATTTACATCTCAAATAGCTGTGGCTGAAGTCCAAGTTGTGTAATCTATCAAAAAGCTGATTACATAATTTTCACCCAACAAAACCGACACAGTTTCAATCCAGAAATATTATTATAATACTATCATGGACTATGAAAACCTCATGCTTTTAATTAAAAAGGGCTCAAACCAATTATAAAATAGCCATTGAGGAAAACAGAATGAGTCTCACTAGGAGTGAGACTAAATTAAAACTAAAAAATAAAATAGGGCTAAAAAGGACTAGCAGCAGACACTAGAACCAGTAGAAGACCAGCAAGCAACAACTACAAATCAGTAAGAAGTTTTAGGACACTAATGACCTGCCATTCATGGTTAAATAAATATAGCTTTTCCTCAAATAGAGCCTCCTTAAGTATCATTCTCTTCTCAACATCTTCAACTAGAGAATCTTTAGGCTAGGCAATAGATTTACCTTTGGTAGCTTTCTTTTTTTTGCGAGTTCTATTAGCAAGACTAGATTGGTTGACCCAAGTAGTAATCTCCTCCACCTTTTTTTTTCTTTTTTTCATTTTTTCTTGAAACACCTATAGATTGGTGGTAGTATTTTTAAACTATCTTTAACAAAAACAATAGTTTCCTTCTTCTTTGCATGATTTTCTCCTCATTAAGTTTGAGGGACTCTGTCTCCATTTTCAAGCTCTCCCATTTATCAATCTTATCAGCAAGGCTCTTAATATAATCCCACACTTTTTTATTAACCTCCTCATTTAGCCATTTTAGAGAATTAGAATGGGAGAGGACCTCCATTTATAAATTTTCCTCTTGGAAATGTATTACTGGGAAAGATTCCACTTGAGGATATCATTTCGTTATTTACGACTAAAGAGATTTTTTATTTTCTCTTCCAAGAGGGCACAAGATCTATAAATAGGGACATCCTCTATGGGATCTAAGGGACTAGACTTCTAAGCTCTAAGCCTAATTTGGGTCTACTAGAAAAAGGGTTTTTATCTTTGAAGTGGTGGAATTAACTTAGAGGGAAAAAAATAGGAGAGGGATCCTCCATAATAAGGTGACTATTTGGGGTAGAGCTAGGGGAGGAGTAGGGGTGAGAACCCTTTCCTTTGTAGTTGATAGAGGAGATACGGAGTTCATGGTCATTAACAGTGGATTTGGGTGGAGTAGCCTCCTAATTAGAAGATGAAATAATAATATTAGTCAAGGGTTTCTTAAAGGAGACCTTCAATTTTTTGGCTCAATAGAAGAAGGGGGATCCACATGAAGAGTGGGGGTAGAACTAGCACTAGGAGAGTTGAGAAACATAGAAGGGTGGTGATTGCCATATTTAATATTTTTAAGAGTGGGCCCCCCTTCTGATCTAGTAAGGGAAGGATTATAAATGTGTGGACAAATGAAAGGAATTGGGGTAAGGGCTAGGTTGAAATAATATAGGTAGAAAATTAAGCCTCATTATAAGGGGAGAATTTTCATTTAACATGAATTTTTGAATAGACTCAACCAAACAAGAATGGAGCCAAAATACAAAGCTCATTATTACATTATGCCTAAAACTATCAAGCATTGGGAAAGGTGTTAATGAAAACCCTTATATCATTCATCTAGTGTTATATATATAATCAAAACCTTCACAAATCACTTCCAAACACTTGGGAGGTTGTCTCTTTTGAACCCATTTTGCAATTGGTTTATTTCCTCACCCCTTTTAAGAAACCAGTTCATTGCATCTTGGTACTTCTCTTTCAACTTTTTTGGGATATGGATTCCCTCCAACTAAATTCTTGTATCCCTCACAATCATCTCCATGGAAACTTGGAATGAAATACCCCACATATACAATACCAACTTTTCATGAGTTGGTGAACTCAAGAAAAATTACGGTTTTTTAATCATCCATGACTTACAATAGGGAGAGAGGTTCCCTCTCTACAAAATTTCCTAGACTTGTTCATCATTTTTTGCACTCTCACAATCATTCAAATTTTTTACAATAGGTTATCGCAATGGTAGAATCAAGGAAAATATTAAGAGTATGGGTATAAAGAGAGGTAGTAGTAACATAGAGAGATGAACCAAAAAAGTCTCTTAAGGATACCCAAAAATTTCAAGGAAGATATAATTTCCTTCCTTTTCATATTATTATGAGAAGCTTTGTGGAGACTAACTACCTTCATGTTGAGAAGACAACTTGATACTTCACTTGATAGGAGGAGGGTCATTACATTGCAATTCACTTTTAACTTGATTTTCAATATGCTTCAGAAGAGAGATGTCATGCCAAACCATAATGTCTTCAATTTGGAAATTGAGGTTGGCTAATGTTGGTGTAAATAGGTGTTTTACCTATCTAGTTCACTTATAGGTCCTATTTACATGTTGATTTCACTTAGATTTTAGGAATCATTCTAGAAGTCTTAGGTGTCATGTGGCCTTATCATGTCATTTAATTCATGTTTCCCATGTCATTTAATATTTGATGAGTTAGTTATCTCATCATATGGGTTTAAGGCACTTGCCATAATCTTGTCTATCGTATGTCTCACCTTTGCTATATAACCAAGGGATTCTCATTTGTTAATATTTTATGGCATTTAATTTCATTACAATATTGATCATTGCATATCAATCCTCTCTCTTTGTGCTTTCCATTTTGGCAGGTCTAGATCTTGGGTGGCTATCTCCATAGCCAACTCTTACATGGTATCAGAGAAAGTTTGGTTCCTTTGGCGAGTTTTTTGGAGAGATCTTGGTATATCTTGAAAATTTGAGTATGCTCTTCTCTTGCATTGAATGATGATCTAGAGAATTAGAAAAACTTGATAGAAATACCAAATTTTAGGGGGTTTCTCTTTGTGTCTTTGTATTGTAGGTTTTTTTTTGGAGCTTGTTGGTGCAAATATGAGCTCACCATTGAGTTCAGGGTGTTTGAGAAAGTCATTTTTTCTTTTTGTTTCATTCAAATCAACCAATGAGGATAGATCTATGAGGGTTTGAAGCTAAAAAGTTCTTGCTAGATCTGGATGGTAGCTACAATTTTGGAGCATTTTAGGTCAAATCCAACCCTATCATTGCGTCTAGAAGGCTTGAAAACCTCAAGACTGACTTTTAATTTGTCAAAATCAAACAACTTTTCCTAGATTCATCATAGGAATACTTTTTCCTCCTCGATCATTCATACGATTGTACAGTCGCTTGCATAGTCACCTAAAATTAATCATCAGTATGGTCACAAATATTTTATTCATTTAATTTTTTAAAATATATATTTATAATTTTATTATTAGATCTTTTAATTAAAAAAAAATTGAGCAGGTATGCAGAGTACCCTTTCATAGACCTGTTGTGTCTGATAATGTACTACGGGTTCTCTTGCAATGCCACATGGCATGGGCAAGAGGCCCCACCACCACACGGCCCTTCCTACTAGTATGTGGTTAGTAAATCAAAACCGACAAAAATATTTTACTAATTTTAAATAATATTTCATCAAATTTCTACTGTTTATAATACATTAAAAAAACTTGGTCCTAATTATGTTGCTTTTGTTTCTACATTTCATACTGATAGGTTGACTATGGGGTATGCATATACTACACCTTCATTTGCAACTTTTTCTAAGATGTTAGTACATGAGCAACAAATTTTATTTCTATGGGTCTCATAAAGCTACCTAAATCTCAGGCATTGTTGGTTAGTCATGTGAAAGAGTCGAAGATTCTGATAAGAAATAAAATAAATTAAAGAATAATCCATATTCAAATCAATCATAGAATAAATTATCTTCCAAAGAGAAATCATATAAGAAGGAGAAGCCAAATTGTTCGTATTGAAAGAAGCTCGGGCATGATGAACATTCTTGTTATAAGAAGGATATTGATGAATTGAAACATCTTCAAAAGAATCATATTGATGTACCTTCCAAAATATTTGAGTTAACTTCTTCTTCAAAACAATCTAATAAGGACAAAGGTCATGTTGATTTAGTTACTACATCAAGAATAAAAGGACAAGCTCTTTGTGCTTGTACAGGTCTTGGATTAGGGAGATGACTTCTAGATTCAATAGAATCTCACCATATGACATATTCACAATCTATATTCTCTTCTTTTGTGCATTGTACTATGTTTCTTATTTTCATGGTAAACAATACATGTATCAATGTAATTGGGAAGAAATCTATTGATATAGGGAAGGGCACTTTCAATTATGTTTTATGTGTACCTAATTTTTCAAACAATATTCTTTCCATCTATCAAAACATCCATGGTGGAGCAAGGAAGATTGTGGAATTCACTCCTAATTTAATTATCATTAGAGACATGGAAAGTAGAGAGATTATTGCTACTAAGATGGATGATCATGCATATTGGTTGTACACCCTTGTATATTTTTCTTTTTATGATGACTTTGTTCCTTCAACTATTGATCACACTTCTAGTATGGACCATGAATTTTGGGATACTTTTAGCTACTTGAACTTGGGAGTTCCCATATTGGATCCCATTCTTATGACGAATTTCATCTCCTCCATCTTCTATTTCATTTGATGATACTTGTGTTGTCATAGTTTTGAATTCTTGTGTTTCAATGCATCCATTTCAAATTTGGGAGACACCATTGATTGCATACATATTCTCTTTGATGGAGATGATCCTTCTTTAGTTGTTGTGAGGGAACACTTTGACTGTCTTGTTCATTATCTACATGATCATTCTTCACAGAATGGCATGAGTGAGGATTCTTTTGGAAAAAATTTGGAGGCTTCTTTGTCTTTAGAGGAGATATCTTTGTATTTAGATTATGTTCTATATTCATCTCTACTATATTCTGGATTGTCACCTTTTGTAGTGTGGCCTAGAATACCTGTTTGGAGTGTTACATCTTTCATCATCAATATGGAGACACTTTAGTGTAGTTCATAGATGTCACAAGTCATCCTTCTTCTCGCGTCTTCCTTTTAGGAATGGGAAGAAATCTTGCATACATTCTTAGTTTTGTTTCTTCCTAAGGGGGGGAATGTTGTTCAACAAGATTGGATCATATTCAATATTCATTTTCAAGCATCTACCATCATTGTATGAGACACTATATTGAGGGGTGTTATCTAGTTTCTCTTCTTCTTCTCTCTTATTGGGGATTTTTTTCATCATATAGGGTTTTTTCCTTCTCATTCTTTAGTGATAGAATTTTGTTTTTATCTCTCTTTTGGGGAGGAGTTTTGTCCCACTGGGTTTTCTCATTTCTTCATGTGTGAGAGATTGCACTTGTACATGGTCACCTAACATGGCCTAATAGCCAAGACCCATACTTGCATCATGTGCATGATAATCTACACCCCAAGTTGCACTTAAGGGGGGTGTTGGTGTAAATAGGTGTTTTACCTATCTAGTTCAGTTATAGGTTCTATTTACATGTTAAGTTTACTTAGGTCCTAGGAATATTTCTAGAATTCTTAGGTTTCATGTGACCTTATCATGTCATTTAATTCTTGTTTCCTAGGCCATTTAATATTTGATGAGTTAGTTGTCTCATGACATAGGATTAAGACACGTGTCATGATCTTATCTAATCCTATGTCTTTTTGAATGCACAAGAAAATTGAGAGGGGGGTGAATTAGTTGTACATTAAAACATCAAAACCCACGTTAACATTCAGATATGCATTAATCCTTGAACCCTTAACAACTATTAAACCCTTATCATGCATTATCAGAATGTAAACATGAGAAACAATAATGCAAACACATCCAAACACATGAGAAAACCAAATTTATGTGGAAAAACCAAGAAGGTTAAAACCATGATGAGGATTAGCTCACAATATAAAGTAATTGCAACACTGAATATAATAGGCTCACTGCCCGAAAGAAAGAAGGGCTCATTGCCAATGTCTCACTACCAAATTAGAAAGAAGAAGATAGAAGATTGTTACAATGAGAAATCCATCTCAGAGCAATAGAAAAGTTCCACTTCTTCACTAGAACATTCACACTCTCTATAGAATTTAGACACCTTCTACTCACTACTTTTAGTAGTCTTGGTCGTTAAAGCTCATACTGCACTTCACACTTTTTCACTTCACATCACAATTTTCATCACACACACTTCACACTCCAATCCTTCATCAACTCAACACAAATATATACCATTCTCAACCTTGAAAATAATCTACAAGGTTGTTTATGCACCTCAAATGTGAAAATTCAAATTAGGTCAACACCAAAACATTCCCATGGTGGAGAGGAATGAAGGTAGACCATAGCACACCTTAACTTATACCTAAATCCACATATACACACCACACCACACTTACACAAACATCAAAGCATATCCATAATTAGTGTAAACACCCAAGGTTAGTCGAACCCGTGTTAACACATTAAACATTTAAGTACATACTTCACCAAATCTTGGCTGAGAACCACTTTTAATACGCTTTGAAGACACTTCAACCATTCAACAAACCATTTGAAATTGACCATGAACCAACCATGATTGATATATGGTCACCGCGTCACCCTGTGATCTGGCCAAGAATAGAAACCACACTGTACAGAAATGCAGAGCAAACCCATTTCTCCCAGAAAACACTACTTCACAATTCACACATTGATAAACACAACTTCTTCTGCTAAATGATCTAGAACTTGAAACTTTGGATACAACACCTTTGATCAACATATCTGAACCACATAAGTAGATCTTCAATATAGAAGAAATGCGAAGCAAAAACCAAAACACTACTCTGCTACACTGAACACTCTTTACCACATTATTTCTTCTTCTATTCAAATTTTCTCAAAAGCACTTGAAACCAAGCACCACAAATGCCATCTCATCATCTACAACACTTTATCATCACCACCAAATCAACTATAATACATAAACTCAACCACACACATGTTTATCAAAGCAACACTAGAGGTCAACACCAGTGAGACTACTAATGACAAAATAATGCAACTAGTCAAAGTATCTCTAAGGTTGACAACAATACAACAACATAGATATGTTGACATCAATGACAACACAAAATATACAGAATTCCAACATGTCTCACCTTGGCTATATAACCAAGGGATTCTCATTTGTTAATATTCTATGGTATTCAATTCCATTGCAATCTTGATCATTGCATATTGATCATCTCTCTTTGTGCTTTCCATGTAGCCTCTAGATCTTGGGTGGCTATCTCCGTAGCCAAATCTTATAGCTAAAAGTTCAACCACTCCATTACCTTCTCTAAAAATGTGTTGGACTAAATTAAACTCATCCAATTTTCTAATGTTTGATGTAGCCTCCCCTATAACATCTTCATAAGGCCTACATGGTTTAGCTTTGGAGCTTAGCATATTTATGTTGTTTTTAGATTATTGCTCAATAAAAAAATTTTAAATTACCAAGTGATGACAATTAAAAGGATACCATGGTCTGTAATGGCATCTTCAAAAAATTTATAGGATTGGTAACCAAAACTCACAACATGGGCATAGGTAAAATGACACATGTTATCTTTGATAAGACTATTGTTAACGAGGTGGAAGTAGGCTACAATTTAACTTATGTATGTGAATTCAAATCTGAAAATAATATTAACATATGTATGTGATTCCACATTCACCATAATAGAAAGAAAAAAGAAGCAAATATGACACCAGATTTACGTGGAGAAACCCTTTTGGGAAAAATGCCACATGAGAAAAGATGGAAAGTATATTATTTATCTTCACAAGAGAGATACACCACAATAAACTTCTTACAACCCATATGCTTACATACACCTACAAATAACACACAATGAAACTACCATCTTAAGGCTCTAATATATAGAACTTGTAGGAGGAAAAACCTCAATGATAAACCAAAATAAGAGGTGCCAAAACCACTTACAAAAACCCATGCCCTTTTATTGGAATACCAAGAATCATGATAATAAATTCAATCAAATTCACAAGGCTACACCATTGGTGCCTAACCCTTAGCCTCTTCATCTTCTACCATTCAGGATGCTCTGGTGATTGTTCAACTTCCAGATGGAGAACTAATGGACACATGTTTCCCTCCAAAATTGGGTGCCCCACTCAAGACATTTCTCATTCCCAATGTGGAAACCTATGAGGGATACTTTTTCCTTTAGTGATGTGTAACCTCCACCAACATTAAATTTCCTCTTAAAAATATAATTACAACAGTCCAATATTAAATGAATTTCTCTCATGTCCCCTAACACACTTTCTAAGAAACATGGAGACATAAAAATGGTATAGGCTTACAAGGTTAATGTCACCTAACTTAGCATTCTCCCACTTGACATTATACATCACAATTACATCCAAGATATACAAATAATAAATCAAGTACAATGATCAAGGACCATGACCTTCTTGCACCAAGAGAACTTATCAGTAATCATTGGCTTCATAAGAGATTCTAAAAAGTTATCCAAAGTGTCAACCTTATCAATCAAGACCTTACCATTCTCAACCATGTCTCACATAAAGTGATACTAAACATCAACATTCTTAGTACAAGCATGAAAAATAATATATTTTAACCAAACAAATAGCACTTTGACTCTCACATCCAATCCTCACTATGCTGCAATCAAAACCAATGTCATTACCAAGCCTTTGTAACCACACCACCTCCTTAGAGGCATGTGTAGTAGCCATATATTATTCTTCAATGGTAAAAAAATAAATTGTAAGATGCCTCTTAATCATCCAACTCACTGCATCTCCAAACAAAGTAAATACATAGTTGCTAGTGGAACTTTGACTATCCAAGCCACATACCCAATATACATCAACAAACCCCTATAAATTCAATGAATTGACCACATCATCAATACCATGATAAACCAAATAGTAATCAGAAGTACCACATAAATATCTAAGTACCCTCTTAATAAAATTTCAATACTCTTCACCATGGTTAGACATAAACCTGCTTAGAACTCTCATTGCTTGGGCTATATCTAGTCTAGTTCAAGTCGTTTCATGCATTAAACTACCAACAACACTAGAATAAGGAACCTTAGCCATATCCTCAAAATCGTCATAAAAATTAGGATACATATCTAAGCTCAACTTAGTATTGGCTCGAAATAGAATATTAACTGGCTTACAGTCATGCAAACCTTCACAAAATTGTATCAACATACTCTAACTTAACCAAAGATTTTTGTGATCCCAATTCCATCACAAGAATATATTTTATAGCCCCAAGTCCTTCATATCAAATGTGCTATAAATTTGTGTCTTGAGCTCCCTAATCATCACCTTGTTGTTACCCATGAACAACATATCATCAACATACAAGACAATAATTAAAATGTGATCATCAATAGCCTTAATATAAACATAATGATCCTCCTCTCTCCCGAGAAAGCCCAAATCCAATACAAAAGTATCAAACTTTTGATACCACATCTTGGGTGACTATTTCAAACCATACAAATATTTCTTCAACCTATAACCAATTGTTCTTTTCCTTTCACAAAAAAATTAGGTTGTCACATATAAATTTCCTCCTCAAGATCCCCATGTACAAAAGTAGTCTTAACATAAATTTTCTCTATCTCAAAATCACAAGAAGCAACAATAGACAATAGGAATCTAATATAAGTTAATTTAGCAACAAGAGAGAAAATTTCACCAAAATTAACTCCCTCTCTCTAAGAGTAGCCCTTAGCCACTAATATGACCTTGCACCACTCTAACTGACTATCTATACCACATTTATTTTTAAATACCCACTTGCAACCAATGGGCTTCCTTTCTTTGGGAAAACTATCAAGATCCCAAGATCACAACTATCCAAAGCCATCTCCTCCTACATGGCCTACAACCATGACACAATTTCCTTAGAAGAGAGAGTCTCTCTAAAATATCTAGGTTCATCATCAATACTCAACAAAGCAAATACATAATAGTAATATGATGGGCTATACCTGTCAACTGGATTTTTTTACCTTGTGGACCTCCTCAAGGTAGGAGTAATGGATCTACATGTTCTTCTTCTTTTGTATGCTCATCCTACACATCCTCTGAACTATCAGAGGCTTTAATAGGAGAATTGAGAATGGAATTGGTTATTCTTTGCAACAAGGATAGGTTTTAGATTTTAATATTGAGAATCAAGGCCATAAGTGGAAGCTAGGCAGTGGGAACTAGCTCCATAGTTTATTGATTGGACACGAATTTAGTATTTTCCCTTTGCTTGTAGATGCTAACTTATTGCCTAAAGTAATACTTGGGTACAAGGAACCTTTCAGGCTTCTTCCTTTTGGCATAAGAATGACATTGAGTAGTCTAGAAATGACCAATTTTCAAAGACTTGTAAGAAGATTACCTCCTCATTTTGTCATAGGGGTAAACAAGCAACATCAAGGATTGGTTGCTACTATCATGAAGCTCTAGGAAAAAGTGAAATTTCCAAAATTACAATCAAACATGGTATTCTAAATAGCAGCAATGAAAGAATGGTTGAGGAAGACAAGAGTCTAACTGGAGGCACTCTTCTTTCAAACAATAAAGAGTCCATTACCATTTATAGAGGAAAAGACTTTATTTCTTCTATTGTTTTAGGTGCTTTAATGTAGAAGGAAAACACATTGGCAAGGGACCTTCAAGTTGAGGAAGAAACGACATGATTAAAAGTGTGATACCTTGATATTCTATACTCTCTAAATGTGTGCAAATGACTAAGAAATGTGAATGACAAAATACCAAGGACACCTCAAGATTAGCCAAAAGAGTGATACAACGAAAAGGAATGTAAATAAAATGAAACACAAACAATTTTACCTCCCTTGGTGTTGATACCTCTTTGATTGGCCCTTGCTTGGATTGGTTGTGTGCTCCTTAGATGATTGCTTGAATGTCTAAATGCAAGATTGGAGGTGCAAATGATTAAAAAGATGGCTAGATGATGGTAGAGGATTGAGGATTCAAATTGGCAGCATGTAGTTATGAGAATGCAAAGTGTTGAAAATGCCCTTGAGGAGGGGGTATTTATAGAAGAATTTGAATTCTCTAGAGAATTCAACGGTCAAGATTGCTCCAACAAGGCCAAGATGAAGGGCTATGGTGGGTTGAGAACCCACAAGCCCTCACATCTTGACATGTGGAGGGTGAAGTGGCCAAGGGGATATGAGATATGAGGTGTAAAGGTGTCAAGAAGGTACATGAGGTGGAAAAGGACATGCACCTTGGGGGAGTGAGAAGATTTCCACAAAAAGGGATTTCTTGTCCCCAAGTGGGAGTGAAAGAACATTTGAGGAATTTTGGAATTCCTCAAAAATCTACATGGGAAAGTGAAAGGTGGTTGGGGATATAAATGTGAATTAAAAATTCACATTCATAGGATGATCTAGAGGGTAAAAGGTGGGCTCCAAAAAGGTGGGACTTGGTCACATGTGGAGATTGTGACAAGTCAAAGGTTCTAGAAGCCTTGGAAGGATAGAATGTGAATTAAAAATTCACATATAAAAGAGGGGAATCTAGGAAGGATAAAAAGAAATTAAAATTCTTT
>VDFB02126174.1:0-29413 GCA_007258455.2 Sequoia sempervirens
ATGGGATGTTGTTGATATGAGAATGTTTCAAGGCCTGTAGATCCTACTTGGGATGCTCAATATGATGTTATGGACCATAAAACCAAGGGTCTAATCAGATTATGTTTGGTAGACTCTATTTTAATTAATTTCCATGAGGAAACCTTTGCACATAAACTATGGAAGAAGCTTGGTGAGATGTATCAGGCCAAATATTTAGTGAACAAGATTTTCTTGAGGAAGAAGTTGTATTTCTTGAGAATGGAAGAGAGTGGATGAATCATAGACCACCTAGAAGCATTCAATATGTTGGTGGCTCAATTGGCATCTGTTCATGTAAAAATGGTTTAGGAGGAGAATTTTCATATTTTTCTTTGTTATTTGCTTGATTCATGGGATTCTCTTGTTATGGATATTGGGAGTACTTATGTTATTTTGAAGACTAAAGATGTGGTGGGTTCTTTGATTTTTGAAGAGATGAGAAGGAAGGTATCCATCACTGCCAAGGAGGCCCTAAATTTTCATGGAAGACCTAAAGAAAAAGGCAAGAAGAATGAGAAGCATGACAAATCCAAGTCCAGAGGGAGATCTAAATCTCCTCGAAAGCCCAAAGTTATTTGATGGAACTATGGTAAGCCTAAACATGTTCATAAGGAATGCAAAGAAGAAAAGAAAAAGAAGAAAAAAGAAATTTGATTATGATTTTGAGTCTGAGAAGGAAGATGGTGACACATTTATTGTAGCTTAGGCAACTTGTGTAGGTAATGATGCATGGTTATTTGACTTGGGTGCATCTTTCCATATGACCTTTAATATAGATTGGTTTTCTAAATATGAAGAATTTGATGTAGGTAAGGTGTACTTGGGTGATGATTCTCATTTAGACATTGTTGGCCGTGGTAAAGTTAAAATCAAGTTTCTTGATGGTAGAATAAAAAGGATTAATGGTGTGTTGCATATCCCTGGTTTAGCACAAAATATGTTAACTGTAAGCAAACTAATAGATTTTGATGTGTAGATAGTATTTTTTAATGTAGGATGCAAGATGGTAGAGGTGCTATGGTGATTTATAGAGGTGTTAGATATGACATTGTATAGGCTTAGTCATGCAATGTTGAGTGCAATAGTACTTCTATGAAATAAAGTCCATGGAAGAAGTGAGGGTTTCACCTCTAATAGATGGTCATGAATTTTGGGTACCCAAGGGTGCTCTTTCTTATGAAAAAAAGTTTTCTGTAGAGAAAACTATGTTATGGCACCAGATACTTGGCCACATTGGAGAAAAGGGTCTAAGGACCATGAAAAATAAAAATCTTTTTGAAGGTTTTTCTAATTGTAATCTTGAATTTGATTTCTATGAGCATTGAATTATGGAAAACAAACCATGTTCAGTTTTCGAGTTCTCATAAAACTTGTGGTGTATTGAATCTTATTCATTTTGATATTTTTAGTCTGTAGATGTTAAGTTCAATTGGTAAAATCCATATATTATGTTTCATTTATTGATGATTATAGTAGAAGGACATGGGTATATTTTCACAAAGTAAGCTAAGTTTTTTAGTCAATTTAAAGAATTTAAAGCAATGGTTGAGTTGCAAACTACAAAGAAAATAAAATATTTGAGGACCGATAATGGTGGTGAATTTTCTCTAATTATTTTGATAGATTCTGTAAGGATTGTGGTATTCATAGATAGAGGAAAACTCCATATTCTCCACAACAAAATGGAGTTGCATAAAGAATGAACAAGACACTCATGGAGAAAGCTAGAAGTATATTGAGTGGTGTTGGTCTAGAATAGAGGTTTTGGGTCGAAGCTATTGTCACTACTTGTTACTTGATTAATAGGTCTCCTACATCAGCTCTTGTTGATAAGATGCCTAGAGAGGCGTGGTCAAGTTGCAAGCCTTCAAATAAGATATCTTAGAGTTTTTGGTTGTGAGGCATATGCACATGTGCCAAAGGAGAAGCTAAAAAAGATGGAGAACAAGGCTATGAAATGTATCTTCATCAGATATAATTATGGTGTGAAAGGATACAAGCTTTGGGAACCTATTGCACAAAAGGTAATATATAGTAGAAATGTTATTTTTAGAGAAACTAGGCCTTCTTTTATTACATTGCATCGAACAAAATGCTTGGAGAGATGTGATTCAATTCCTTCTACACGAGAAAGTTGAATTGATGCCCAAGGATAGACAAGAATTTGAGGAGAGCTCATCCAGCTTTGGATCTTCAAAAGAGGAGGAAGAACCTCCAACTCAACTTGTTCATAGGTATAAAAGGAATATAAAACCACCTAAAAGGTATACACCTAATGATTGGAGATGTATTTTTTCTTTGAATACTAACATGGATGAACCCAAATCTATAGAAGAGGCATTAACTATGAATGATGCAGAATCCTGGAAGATTGTTATGGATGAAGAAATAGCATCTTTGAAAAAAAGATATTACATGGGATCTTGTACATTGCTGAAGGATGAAAACCTATTGGTTGCAAATGGGTGTTCAAGAAAAAGATTGGTTCATATGAGTATTGATAAGTAAAAAGGAAAGGTTGAGTGAGTGAGGTTACTCTCAAGTTGAGGGTGATGATTGTAGGTGAGACCTTCTCTCCTATTTAAAAATGACATCACATTATATTTTGTTTCCATTGTTATTTCTTATGATTTAGAAGTTGAGAAAATGGATTTGAAAACTACTTTCCTTCATGGTGATTCGGAGGAGGATATTTATATGACACAGCCAAAGTACTACGAGGTGAAAGGTAAAAGTAAATTAGTTTGCAAATTGAAGAAATCTTTGTATGGCTTAAAACAGAGTCCTAGGATGTGGTACTGAAAATTTGATACATATTTGTTGAGTTTAGGATTTGAGTATTCTAAGTCAGATCATTGTGTTTATTATAAAACTGATGGTGATTGTTTCCTATTTGTGCATTATATGTTATTGATATATTTATTGGCAAAGGGAAAGGTATGATTTCATAACTGAAATCTCAACTTGCTGCTAAATTTGAAATGGAAGACCTTGGTGCAGCTAGACACATTCTTGGGATGGAAATTAAAAGAGATAGAGTGAACAAAAAGCTATGGCTTGGCCAAGGTAAGTATGTCAATTCAATTTTATAGAGATTTAACATGCAAAATTGTAGACCATTGTGTGTTCCTGTTGAACAGTTGGAATTTTTTTATCTATTTAGATTATCCAACATATCCATAAAAGATGGAAGAAATGAGAAAAGTTCCTTACTAGAGTGCAGTTGGAACTTTGATGTATGCTATGGTTTGTAATAGACTAGACATTTCCCAAGTAGTGGAAGTTCTTTCCAGATATATGTCTACTCCTGGTAGAGTTCATTGGGATGTAGTTAAAAGGATCTTCAGATATTTGTGTGGTACTTTAGATTATTCCTTGTGTGATCATAGTAATGTGACTAAAAATAAGATTTTCCTTGATATTCATGGTTATGTAGATTCATATTGGGCAAGTGATATTGATAGCAAATGATCCATCAATGCTTTTGTGTTTACATTATTCGATGGTGCAATCAATTGGATGAGTAAGTGATAGGTTTTGGTTGCTTTGTCCACTACTGAAGTAGAGTATAGGGCAGCTACTCATGCTTGTAAAGAATCCATTTGGCTTAAGAAACTGTGTTCAAATATTGGAATAAAACAAAGAGCAGTGACAATTTATTGCTATACTCAGAGTGCGATATCTTTAGCCAAGAACCTGATATTTCATGCTAGGATCAAGCACATTAATGTACAATATCATTTTCTTCGAGATATGGTCAAACATGGTAGGGTGAAGCTAGTTAAGGTAGAGACTTTGATGAATGTTGTAGATTCTTTAACTAAGCCAGTGAACATAGAGAAGTCTAGATGGTGTTTAGATATTATGGGCCTTTCGGCCCTTAGTAATTAAGAGACAATGTTTACTCTCTCCAGTTGCTCTTGCAAGGTGTTCGACAAGTGGGAGATTTGTTGGGAAATTGTGTCTCAACCTTGCAATTATATAAAGGTTATTATTAATACGATATATATATATATATATACATATATATATACATATATATATATATACATATATATACATATATATTTCCTTACAGATAGGTGTAATATACAATGGCAAGAAGTGGGGGAAGAGTGGGATGTGTGTAACCAATTTTTTGTTAACTTTTTCAAAACTCCCTAAAATGGCCAACATACATTAGATAAATGATATATTGTAAATCTAGACTATTAATTATTGGTTTTAGATCTAATGGTTGATATTTTGTTGGATGTGGATATATATATATATATATATAAATATATATCCTTACGAGATAGGTGTAATATATAATGGCATAAATATTGGGAAGAGTGGGATGTGTGTAAACAATTTTTGTTAACCTTTTCAAGAAACTCCTAAAATGGCCAACATACATTAGATAAATGATATATTGTAAATCTAGACTTTTAATTATTAGGTTTTAGATCTAATTATGGATATTTTTTTGGCATGTATTTCCCTATAATGTAATCCTATTTTATATGAGGGTGTTGTATTATTATTATGGTGGAGAGAGGGAGAGATAATGATGTATTCTAAGAGTTTGTTAGCAATCGTGTTGTGTCTTGATCTCTGAGTCGTGATACTCCTATGAGAAGATTGCTTTGCAAGTATATTGTAATATTTGTGATTTATTGAATAATATATTAGGCAGATTTTGGAGTGTGGTTTTTCTCCCAAAAGGGGTTTCCCCACGTAAATCATTGCATCATGGTATGCATGATATTTATGTTTACTTCTATTTAAGTTTTTGTAATTGTTAAAGATCTATACAAGTTTTGCATTATTCTCCTCTTAATTAGTGTAGGAAGTTATTTTACTACCTTAGCTTCCTTACAAATCTCTTATATATACAAAATATAACTAGAACATGCATTGATACCATCTTAGAATAACAATCTTCTAGAAAAAATAATTGCACCAATCAGGCCACAAGAGTTGAACAATCACATGCCCTAAAATTTAGAAAAAAAAAAATGTAACACAAGATAGAGAATATAGAGCCAATGGAATAACACAAAAAAATTGGAATTAATAAATTAAAAGAATATGTACATACATATAGTGCATAGTAGAGCTATTCATTAATTTGGAAAAACAACATGCAACTCCATACAAGCACAAGGACACAAAATAAAGCTTATCTCCAAAAAGGAAACATCAAGTAGAACAAATATCTATGAGAGAAGAAATATCCCTGAAAAGAATATTCTACACTAACATTTATTAGAATTTATTTTACATATACTTTCAAAAACCTAATAACTCATTGGTTTTAAAAAATCTCATCAATTTCAACTAAAAACTTAAGTTTCTTTACATTAAATTCTAGCTAGTATTGTCAATGATAAAATTGATTCATTAGATAAAGTTTAATTATTATAAATGAATTTATCTTCATAATTTGGTAAAATTTATGTGTTCTCAACATGTTGATCAATTGGTGTAACATCTAAATTTATATTTAAAATTAAATTATCATTCATTATTTTATTTCATGTTGATTTAATTAGTATTTGAGATTTTACTACAATATCAAATTTAAATGGAAAATATGACATACTAAGTTCAACAGAGGGTAGAATTTATTAAATCTCTCAATATTTTGCATTTGTTGCCTCTTTTTTGTCCAAAATACTTTTTTCATAGCTCCAATGGATACATAGAGATTTAATTGAATTGGAAAATATGATCCAGTAATAATATTTTCCTTGGGGTTTTTGATGGAATATTACTCCTTGCATCATTTCTTTTTCCATTGTTTGATGATGTCTCACCTTTCTAACCATTGTGATTTGAATTTCCACCTAATATCTTGTCCACCAATCTTTTCAATACATCTCTTGTCTTTGACCTAGGGTTGTGGGTATATCTATCACACCCCATTGTGTGTTTACATATTTACTATTACTATGTTAGGGTAAATTATTGCATCTGTGAATGTATTTGGAATTATGATTGGAAATATATATGGTTGCACTTTATTTATCAAAGAATTATGAATTAATTTCTATTTCATTTGATGTTATGTGATGGAATGCATATATGGAATGAATGGTTAGTGAATTTGATATTCTAACTATGAAAAGGATTATGTAAATGCTTGTTTGATGAACAACTAACTACCATGAAAATGTGTTAAGTTGGATGCAAGTTCATATTCCATCCTCTGAAAGAGAGGGGAAGTATCACTCAGGAGAAGAGCTTGGTTGGGAAACCTGTAACGAAAAATAAGTGAGCTTACAAATACACTCACAATAGAATGATTGAGTCAATTCATAGTTTTGGGAATTGGTAAGTCATCCTTTAGTATGATGTTTTTGCATTGGGAAGGATCTTAATTTCTGTTAAGAGCATTCTAGGATGGTGTTTATGTGTTTGGTTCATATGAGTTCTTCCTTATAGTACTATACTTGATTGATGAGATATATATACATAGAATGTATATACACACACACACACACACACACACACACATGTGCATGTTGATGATAATCCATACATATGAGATAATGTGTGCATGAGAGTACGTAGGTAGACATACCTACACACACTCGTGGAAGGATTTCTCATGGGAATGATGATATCAAGAGGACATTGAGACATGCATGCATTTATATTATATACATAATCTATATAAATATATCCATCAATCCGATAACAATTGTCAACATGGTTGATTGTATAATTGAATGTATATATATATGGGTATCTCTGCAGGATCATCATGGAAAAATAGGCCTAGAAGTGGCAAAAAATTAGAAAAATCGAGGTTAGGAAACTTGACTTAAAATTTGAATAAGTTATCTATATTATTTCAAAAATATGTAAGAATATAATTTGTAGAAAATTGAATGTAGTTTCTAAACTACTAGGTTTGTTTAAAAAAAAAGAAATATTTGGTGAAACTTTTAAAATTTCAATGGAGTAGTGCTTAAATTTTAGGGAAAAATAAGAAGTAGGTCTGTCTGACCACCCTAACCACAATAAATGATAATATGTTTTTAAAAGATTTTAGATATAAGCGAGAGGACTTATGTCACGATGTGTGCATATTTTTTTTTGTAATTTTTTTTTCCAAATAATAATTAATTATGAAATTTTTATTACAACTTTTAAAAAATATAAAAACTCATATGTCTAACCACCTTAACTTGGTCAAAAACTTCATGAAATTCATTTTTTCTTTTTTTAATCATATAGCATCTGAAGCATAGAATGTGACACATGTTTTGGATTCCAAAATGTGATACTATTTGAATGCTATAGATGTTTTTCAATCAACTATCAATGAGGACTTTAGTCGTAATTTGAATAGAAAATGAATAATAATTACTTGTTAAATTCAAAGTAAAGCATAATTTATATTGGTGAAAGCTAGAATCTCTTTTAAAACCCTTTTGTTTCATCAATTATGGGTTAAAAAAAATAGCCACATACCATCATATTGCCACTTTTGGCCCATCATGATCCACAACACACACACACACACACACACACACACACACATATATTTATATATATGATATATATAAATGTATACATATGTATACATGTCAATATATGTGTATGTGCTTATGTGTTGAAAAATGGGAATGTTCCATATATATATATATATATATATATATATACATTTGTCTCTTTGTGTGTTATTGTATATGAAATGGTAAATTGATCTTGTTCATTCGATATCAAGTGGAATATTTAGAAAAATTATTTTGAAAAGAATATATATAAATATATATTTGAATATATATAAATATATATTTGAATATATGTATATATAGTTGAATTCTATTTAATTAATGATATATATAGATATATATAAATATATATTTATATATATTATGTTAATGGTCAATATATGACAAAGGTTAATGTCCACCACGTTTTCTTTGTGAAGCTAAGTTGATAGTATATTGTTGAGAAGTGTCATTGCTTAAGCTTTGAATATAGGCTTCAGAAGTTGGTTTTTGGGTATAAATTT
The DNA here is from genome assembly GCA_007258455.2 of Sequoia sempervirens. Taxonomy (NCBI): domain Eukaryota; kingdom Viridiplantae; phylum Streptophyta; class Pinopsida; order Cupressales; family Cupressaceae; genus Sequoia; species Sequoia sempervirens. The sequence goes on from VDFB02126174.1 coordinate 8,033, forward strand.
GAGGTATTCTCACCTCATTTGTACACAATTCTTCTTTGCATCATTACACTGCTCCATTCTACCATATTTTCCATTGAGAAAATTCTTAGTTTTGTTGTGAGTTTTTGTGAGGACTTTAGTGAGAGAAATTGAGAGGGTTTGTTGCTAAGTTGATTCTAAGAGGAGGCTAAGCTAGAGATCCAATGGGTCAATTGGAATAAGTGTTTATTAGGTATGAGATCCTATTCTCCTCATGTTTTGTATTTATTTTGAAGGATGATTGATTTGTGTGTTAAAAGTAGAATTGCAATGGGTTGTATGAAATAGAGAATAATCTATTTTTCTTGTAGGAAATGATAAGACATATTGTTATGATTTTCTTATAAGTGTTTTTACTTACTCTAGATAGTAAGGAGGAATTGATTGTTGTATTTAGTATTACATATTAGGATAGAAGAAATGGGAATAGCTTGTTAAGTTATTTTATGCAAGTTAATTTGTAGACTTGTAAAGCTCATATGTTATGCTTGGGATAGAAAATCCATCGAAGGGGGTAAAATATGCTTTTCCTACACTTTATGGGTAGAGTTACCATTATGTTTTGGGAAAAGGGAATAGGTTATTTATGAGGTTAATGACAGTTACCTATTGAAGGAAATTACATATGCATAGTTAATAATGGCCTAAATTAAAATCGAGCTAGAATAGTGTATGTGAATAGGATGAGTGTCACTTGAGATACTAAGTGAGTATGCTTTGGAAAAAGTAGTGTGAATTCCTTTGGCTCCATTATCAATTCACCATTTTCCTTTTCTTCATTCTAGTTCAAGTTTGTAGTTGCTACAAGTTCTAGTTATGTACGGAACAACACTAAGCTCAGAGAGGTTGTTGTTATGAGGTTACTTTGCAAATCTCTTCGTCAAAGGTTAGGGACATCTATTAGATGATAGATGTGTTAGGGACCACATATGAGTGTGTGGTTGGAGGAAAAGTGCTTGAGTGATGCTTCTCCTCCTTAGCAGGCACCCAAGATTTAAAAGAAGATTTTTGGACCATCTGTATTGTAGTAACAAAAAAGGTATTCCTTTTCCTTGCATAATTTGGGAATAATTAATATAAAATTAACTTAATAATTCCTTGATTTAGGGTTCTAATGTGTTCTACACATTCACACTAAGTGTAGGGCCCTTTTTAGCTAAAATGTACTTAATTGTGCCTTATTTAGGGTGTTGTAAAGTGTTTCATTACACTTTCACACTTATCTAGGGATATATTAATTAATTGTAGTTAATTGGCCCCTTTAATTCAAATCTAATCCTTATTAATTGCATTTTTCAAGGATCTATCCTGACACCCATTAATGATATTGCATGACATTTAACTTGGAAAAATTGGAGTCCTAGAAATAAGTGCTAGGACCCATTCACCCAAGGTGGTGAATGAGTCCTAACATAGGAAACCTTTTCTTGGCATACTTGAAATAGAATTTTGATGTTATTTCATCCCCTCGAGGAATGGTCATAGGAAATTGTGCTAGGACCCATTTTCCTTTAGTGGCGAATGGGTCCTCCTCACTTAGGACACCCCTTTTTGAATTGATTTGTTGTGGGATTTTAATTATTTTCAATTCTAGATCTGATATCGGCTTAGTTTATTTGAATTTCGGGGTTAATCCTTATATTTAGTATAAATATGAGGTTAATTCACATAGTTTCATCCTTACAAGAAATCAAGTGATCTAGCAAGTTTACAAGCAATCAAGAGTACACTCACAAGAGCATTATAGAGAATTTCAAAGACATTCAAGGTTAGATTATCAAGATTTTATTGCAGCAATTCAAAGTCATGGATATGTGCAGATCATCATAAAAAAATAGGCCCTTAAGTGGTGAAAATTTTAGAAAAATAAGAGTTAGGAAACTTGACGTAAAAATTTGAATAATTTATCTATATTATTTCAAAAATATGGAAGAATAGAATCTGTAGCAAATTGAATGTAGTTTCTAAACTACTAGGTTTATTTATTTTTTAAATCTATTTGGTGAAAATTTGAAATTTCAATGTAGTAGTACTTAAATTTTAGGAAAAAATAAGTAGGTGTTTGTTTGACAACCCTAACCACAATAAAATGATAATATTTATTTATAATATTTTATATATAAGTAGAGGACTCATGTCTTGCTGTGATGCATTTTTTTTGTAATTTTTTTCCAAGTAAATAATTAATTATGAGTTTTTTATTACAACTTTTAAAAAATATAAAAACTCATATGTCTGACCACCTTAACTTGGTCAAAACTTCATGAGATTCATTTTTTTTTTAATCCTATAGTATGTGAATCATAAAATGTGATGCATGTTTTGGATTCAAAATATGTGATACTATTTGAAAGCTATAGATTTTTTTGAATCAACCTATCAATTAGGACTTTAGTCATAATTCAAATAGAAAATGAATAATAACCATTTATTAAATTCAAAGTAAAACATAATTAATATTGGTGGAAAGATAATAATCTCCTTTAAAAATCCTTTTTGTTTCATCAATTTTGGGTAATAAAGTTGTCAACCACATACCCTACACATACCCATCATATTGCCACTTTTTGGCCCATCATGATCTTGCACATACCCTCATATCATCATGTCAAAAGCATAATGCATCAAGCATGTGGTTGAGCTAATGTTGTTGATGTAGCATTGAAGATCTATTTGCAACCATTGTTTCACACCTAATTCAAGATCAAGATCTACATTCTACATGGCCACTTCATGTTAGTTTGTAGATTTATATTCCAAGACATCTTCCAAGGTATCTTCATTTCATGTTTCATGTTTCATACTTCTATTTCATTATTTCATCACAAGCTTTAATTACCTAAACGTGGTTTGACCAAGGAAAACCCCTACCTCTAATAATCAACAAATTTTTCTTCCCTTTGATGCATGTTTACAGGTTTCTAGGTTGAAGATTACGTGGAGAACAAGTTTGAAGAAAATTTGTCAAAGTTTTCAAGTTGCATAATTTGTCATTCATATTGCAAGAACACAAAAAGGAGGCTACAATTTTTTTTAAAGGTTTTCAAGAGCCTATCACCGAGGAGTTGGAAGTGTAGATCTTAAAGAACAAAACCCATATTGTAGTTTTCAGAAACCCTAATAGAGACCCATTCACTAGTAAGGGAAAATGAGTCCTCTGTGACCTAAAAAACAAGTTTTCAACAAGGTACACATTGTTTCAACCTCTCTAAACTCCCCTCATTGTTGCTATAATAGTTAGGAGCCATTTATGATTGTTATTTATGTATTTTGGCCTTCATAATTGAATGAAACACACACCTAGTGAAAATTAGATTCATCATTGATACCTTATTGATGGGTATGTGCTGGATCATCATGGAAAAAATAGGCCCTTAAGTTGCAATGAAAATTCAAAAAATAAAAGTTAGGCAACTTGACATAAAAATTTAAATAAGTTATCTATATTATTTCAAAAATACGTAAGAATAGAATCTATAGCAAATTGAATGCAGTTTCTAAACTATTAGGTATGTGTAGGATAATGATGGGCCAAAAAGTGGTGATATGATGGGTTTGTGTAGGGTATGTGGCTAACTTTTTTAACCCAAATTTGATAAAACGAAAAGGGTTTTTAAAGGAGATTTTCAGCTTTCCACCAATACAAATTATGCTTTACTTTGAATTTAATAAATAATTATTATTCATTTTCTATTTGAATTAAGAATAAAAGTCTAATTAGCTGATTGAAAAATCTAGCTTTCAAATGGTATCACATTTTTGAATTTAAACATACATATTAGGATTAAAAAGAGTTGAATTTCATAAGTTTTTCCAAAGTTAAGGTAGTGATACGAGTTTTATATTTTTTAAAAAGTTGAAATAAAAAATTATAATTAATTATTTACTTGGAAAAAATTACAAAAAATCTACATCGAGACATGATTCTACTTATATTAAAATATTATAAAAATATTATCATTTTATTATGGTTAGAATGACACACTTATCTTTCCTTAAAATTTAAGTGCACACTTGAAAATTTCAAATTTTCACCAAATAGATTTAAAAAACAGTTTAGAGTTTAAACCAATTTTCTATAGATTCTATTCTTACATATTTTGATATAATATAGATAACTTATTCAAATTTTATGTCAAGTTTCCTAACTCTTATTTTCAATTTACCACCTACACTGCTTTCCATGATGATCCTTCACATACCCTACTAGGTTTATTTAAAAATATATATATTTGGCTAAAATTTAAAATTTCAATGCGAGGTACTTAAATTTCGTGGAAAAATAAGAAGTAGGTGTCTATCTAACCACCCCAACCATAATAAAATCATAATATTTTTTTATAAGATTTTAGATATAAGTAGAGGACTCATGTCTCGATGTGATGCATATTCTTTGTTATCTTTTCCAAATAAATAATTAATTATGAATTTTTTATTATAAACTTTAAAAAATATAAAAAATCGTGATCCCACCTTAACTTTCAAAACTTCATGAAATTCAATATTTTTTTTGAATCCTATAGTATAGATATGTGTGATCATGATGGGCCAAAAGTGGTGATATGTAAGTGATATGATGGCCCATGTGGTGGCGACTTTTTAGCCCAAAATTGATGAAACAAAAAGGGTTTTAAGAAGATTCTCAACTTCCACCAATATAAATTATGCTTTACTTTTGAATTTAATAAATAATTATTATTCATTTTCTATTTGAATTATGACTAAAGTCCATTGATAGGTTGATTGAAAACATCTATAGCTTTCAAAGGTATCACATTTTTGAATCCAAAACATGTCACATTCTATGCTTCATACTATAGGATTAAAAATTGAATTTCATGAATTTTTGACCAAGTTAAGGTGGACATACATTTTATATTTTTAAAGTTGTAATAAAAAATCATAATTAATTATTTACTTGGAAAAAATTACAAAAAATATGCATCACATCACATGAGTCCTCTACTTATATCTAAAATCTTATAAAAAATATTATCATTTTATTGTGGTTAGGTGGTCGCAGACACCTACTTCTTATTTTTCCTAAAATTTAAGTACTACTACATTGAAATTTCAAATTTTCACCAAATAGATTTTAAAAAAAACCTAGTAGTTTAGAAACTACATTCAATTTGCTACAGATTCTATTCTTACATATTTTTGAAATAATATAGATAACTTATTCAAATTTTTACGTCAAGTTGCCTAACTCTTATTTTTCTAAATTTTTCCACTTAAGGGCCTATTTTTTCCATGATGATCCTGCACATACCTTTATGCAAAGCATAAAATGTGATGCATATTTTAGATTCAAAAAATGTTATATCATTTGAAAGCTATAGATTTTTTTCAATCAGCTTATCAATTAGGACTTTATTCATAATTCAAATAGAAAATGAATAATAATAATTTATTAAATTTAAAGTAAAGCATAATTTATATTGGTGGAAGCTAAGAATCTCCTTTAAAAACCCTTTTCGTTTCATCAATTTTGGGTAAAAAATAGTTGTCAGCCACATGGGCCATCATATCACTTACATATCACCACTTTTTGGCCCATCATGATCCTACAGATACCCTGATGGTGAATCTATTTTTCTATGTTTCATATATCTATTGCCTTGAAGCTCATTTGAGCTTTGTATGTATTTTAATAGAACCTTTGGAAATATTGTAATATGTGGAATATTATTTTGGAAATGAAATGAATGAATGAAATTGATTATGTTATTTGTACTCATTTGTTCCCCTTTCTGAAAGAAAATTTTTTATGGCAATGGTTTTGAAACATAGTTTATTTACTTGAAAGTGAAAACTTGGGAATTTTACTTGTCTGAACAATTGGCATGTTACATGTGGTATCAAAGCTACCAGGTTTAGCTCTAGAACCTATGTGTTCACCATACTTTCCATCCAACATTGAATGAGACTAATGTTTGGAAATTCTTGTGCTAGGATGTTGTGTCTCAAGTTAACTACAAGAAAGTTAGTAATTAGGAATGAGTGCTACCTGAAAGCCAAGAAGGAAAAAGATTCCATTGTTCATATGATAGAGGGCACCAACTATGATAATGTTGTATGCTTAAGTGCTAATAAAACCATCAATCACACTCTTTCTTGGATTAGTGATGTAAAGATAAGGATGAAGGAGGAGACTAATTTTAACTATCTACCTCTGGTTTCACCAGCAAAATATGATTCCTTGTCACTTTCCGGGGATATGCCATCGAAAGGGCGTGTCAGTCTAGCATTCATATTTAGAGACCCTAGAGTCCTTCCTATGTTAGAAGTGATTGTAATTTCCTCAAGTAATGAATTAGATGGTTTTATCCCCCACAACTATGTATCGGATGATAAATTTGAAGGTTACTATCCATTTTAGTATAGATATGAGCAAATGAGAGATGAACAAAAATCTAAGGAGTATACCCCATTGAGTTATGTGTCAAAGAGTGAATCTAAGGGATGCTCTCCAGTTGACTATCTGAATAGTCACTCTATGTAAATGAAAGGATATTGAGATCCTTGTGAATAATAAAAATCATGTGGTTTTCAGAATCTTGTGCTCAAATCTTATGTGAAATTCTCTATGTGCAAATGAAATCTCATTTAAATGTTTTCCATAAGCTAGTAAGAACATGATCGAATGCAATAAAGATGAACCTTCTAGTGTAATCCTTTTCTTACAAGGATGATGAGAACAAGGACCAATCCTGGAGGGAGTCAAATAGTTAGACAAGGTCTTGTGGTTGATCAAGCTAAATTAGATCAAATTTTGGCTATCATTCATGAAACCAATGCAAGGATGGGAAATCTTGAGTAGAACAAGAAGTTTTGATTAATGAAGAAGTCTCTAACAATGAAGATGCGGGAGAGAATTCCCATGATCATGAACAAATGCATGAACACAAGAATGAGAAATATCACTCTCAATTTGAAGGAACTAGTAGGAAGTGTTTGGCTACCAAAATTTCTAAGAACATGAGGAAAATAACCCCACCAAAATTTGAAGGTAGCACAAATGGGGAAGAATATGAGGCATGGTTGATTTAGATGGAGAAATATTTTGAGATTAGAAATTATTATGAAGTCATGAAAGCTATATGGGGAACCTATTAGTTAGTGGGAGAAGCCTTTAACTGGTGGATGAACAATAAAATGGAACTTGAGCTTAGTTCTTTGAAACTTACATGGAATGAGTTTTTCAAAATATTCATGAAAAGTTGGCTACCTCAACTCTTTTACAACTAGAAACTCACTAGTTTTCAAAATTTGAAGCAACGAGAGATGTTAGTAAATGAGTATTGGGAAAAGTTCACCTGACTATTATGGTATGTACCAATGTATCAGAAGGTTGAACATTTCTACATTAGGAAATTCATTATGGGGCTTAATAGCTAGATTGGTGGTGAGGTAGATGTTCATGGCCCAACCACTATGGATTTAGTTTATGAGGAGGTTGTTAAGCAAGAGTAGGAGCTCAAAACCATCTCCATCCAACAAGAGAATAAGAACCATGAGAATTTTGTAAGAGCTCAAGTTAAACCAACACTAAGGAAGTTTGAAGGTGTGGAAGATTTATAGAAGCAAAGGGAAAAGGGACCCCAAAATAATGGAAGAAAATAAAGGAGGGAATGCAAGAAGAATAATTTCAATGGTGGAAATGCTAACAATGCTAGAAGTAATGCTAGTAAATCAAGTGAACCCGCAAGGATGAAAGGACTAGCAACGGGAAGCTTCACATGTGGTAGAGACCACTTTGCTATAAATTTTCCAAATAATCCTTTTTGGTCACGATCTTATGGAAACCCACTTCCTTCCTAACAAGCAACGTTCCAACAAAAAATTCATGTTGTCTTGGATAATTGTCAAGAGGAGTATCAAGTTACCATAGTGGAGACTCCAAGTATTTTATTTGGTTTTCACATTTCCATACTTATAGATACTAGAGCTATTAAAAAAATTGTTTCACCTAGAATAGTAAATAAAATATCTAGGAAAGATGGTTATATGGCAAAGTTATGGGTTGTAGAATATGCAAACAAGAAAGAGCAATAGTGGAACAATGTTTTTTCAAAGCTAGGATTGAGATACCTTGTTTCTCTATGGAGGTAAACCTATATCTATCACCCTTAAGATCTTATGAAGTTATCCTAGGAATGAACTGGCTTTGGAAGCATATATCCAAGGTAGTCTTCCATGCCAAAATAGTAGAATTCCTAGATGATTTTAGTAACTAAGCAATGCTACAAGGGATACCAAGGGAAGTCAAGTTGCATCAAATATTCACCATGCAATTGCTTAGGGATAAGAAGAAAGGATGCAATATCTTTGCAATCAAAATGGAAAAGCTTGAAGAAAATAAGGAATTTAACTCTCATGATGGTCTTGACAACTATGGACCACAAAGTTACCAAGAGATGGAAGAAGGTGAAATGATGGAAACTGGAGAAACAGATATGGAAAGATATCCTATCTTACAAAAAATTTCAGATGTGTTTCCAGAAGAGCTACTTGGGCTACCACTGAAAATGATATTCAATTTATCCATAGATATAGTGTCAGGATCTGAACCTATTTCCAAAGTACCTTACAAAATGACAATCAAGTTAATGGAGCTTAAGGAACAACTGTCTAAGGGATTGATAAGACCCAACATATCACCCTAGGAAGCTCCAGTAATCTTTGTGAAAAAGAAGGATGGTACCTTGTGGTTGTGCATAGATTATTGAATGCTTAATAAAGATACGATAAAGAACAAGTATCCATTGCCATGCATTGATGACATTATTGATCAAATGTGGGGAGCTGCTATGATTTCTAAGATCATTGATCTACGATCTAGATACCACTAGTTAAGAATCAAATATGAGGACATCTTCAAGACTACTTTCATAACCAAATATGGGAATTAAGAGTTTATAGTTCTACCATTTAGACTAACTAATGCACCAACAACATTTATGAACCTAATAAACATGTTTAGGGATTTCCTAGATAGATTTTTTTTTGGTTTTCTTGGATGATATCCTAATTTATTCAATGAATGAGGAGGATCATTGCAAGCATTTGGAGATAGTTCTACAATGACTGAGATAACATAAGTCATATGGTAAAATCTCTAATTGTACCTTCTTTAAGAAGAAAGTGCAGTATCTTGGACATGTGATCTCAATAGATGGTATCTCAGTTGATCCGACCAAGATCAAACTAGTACTAGAATGACCAGTGCCCAAAAATGTCTCCAAGCTAAGAAGTTTTATGGGTTCTGTGGGATACTATATAGGAAGTTTTTTGCAAACATCTCCAAGATAGCCTTTCCAATTACTTATTTGTAGAAGAAAGGGAAGAAGTTTGAGTGGATAGAAAAATTCCAAGCAACATTTGATCTACTCAAAGAAGTTAACCACTACTTCAATTTTGAAAGTACCAAATCCTAATGGTGACTTCATTGTTATCATAGATGCATCGAGAGAAGGATTAGGTGGAGTTTTAATGCAAGAGGGATAGGTAATTAGTTATGAATAAATAAAACTGAAACCCTATGAACAAAATTATGCATCACATGATTTAGAGTTAGTAACTGTGGTACATGCATTGCAAATGTGGAGACATTACTTGTTGGGAAAGCCCTTTGAAATGAAAACCGATCATCATGGTTTGAAATATCTATTCACTCAACCTAATCTGAATGCATGAAAAAAAATATGGTTGGAGTTGATATCTAATTATGACTTCAATATCAAATACATCAAGTGAAAAAAAAATTGGGCTGTCGATGCCTTAAGTAGATGTCATATTGCCTCAATAGTGACAATCCAAATTGACTTTAAAGGCCAAGTATTGTAGAAATGAAAAGAGGATGAGTACTACATGTAAGTTAAGAAAGAACTCACGAGCAATTTGTAAGCTGCGAGGTATGAAGGATTTAATTTTGAACCCAATGGATTGCTTAGGTATAAGGGGAGAATGCATGTGTCTAACTTTGAAGAGTTAAGAAATCTCGTATGGAAAGTTCATGAAGCACCATACTCTGGACATCCTAGTGTGACAAAAATGTTGATTGATGTAAATCCATTATATTTTTGGAAAGGGATGAAAGGGAATGCTACTATATTTATCCCTAGGTTCCTAGACATTTTTCAAAGGGTGAAAGCTAAGCATCCTCATCCTATAGGCTTACTATACCCACATGATATTCAAAAGAGTAAGTGGCAAGTCATTAGTATGGACTTTGTGCAAGGATTACCTATTTCAAGGAATAAGCACAATGCCATTCTTGTGATTGTGGAAAAAATTACTAAATTAATGCATTTCATACCAGGGAATTAACTAATGGAGCTCTTGTTATAGCATGAAAATTCATACAAGAGGTGTTTAGACTGCATGGAATTCTTGAGAAGATTGTTTTATATAGGGATGCACGTGTGACCTCAAGGTTTTGGCAAACCTTATTTTCTACACTTAGGACTTAACTAAATATAAGTTCAATATATCATCCATAAATGGATGGAAAAATAGAGAGGGTGAACCAAGTACTTGAAGACATACTAAAAATGTATTGCATGGATCAACAATACAAGTCGAAAGATTACTTTCCTTTAGTGGAATTTTCTTCTAACAATTCCTATCATTTGAAAATAAAGATGGCTCCTTTCAAAGCATTATATGGTCAAAAGTGTCGAACCCCTATAAGTTGGGATAAACTTGAGGATAGGGCTAGTCTTGGGCCAAAGATGTTGGATGAAATGGAAGAACACGTTAGGATTATTAAGCAAAGGCTAGCTAAATCCAATGATATAAATAAAAGTTATGCAGATGCAAATTGAGTACCCAGGACTTTTGCATTAGGTGATAAGGTATTGCTAAGGACCTAAAACCTCATAAAAGTTCCATCAAGTTTGGAAATTCATCCAAACTAGCTCCACGCTATGTAGGACCTTTTGAGAATCTTCTTGAGGAAGTGAATCTTGTAGCTTACTAAATTGGGTTTCCACCAACTCTTTCCCAGATGCATAACATCTTTCACATATCTTACCTAAAGAAGTATATACTAGGAGATAATCATGTAATTTATTGGAATGCTTTATAGGTATATGACCCTAGAGTGGTAACAATCGATCCTATCAAGATGCTTGGAATGCGTAAGCTTCACCTATGTAACAGTGAATTTTTGTAGTGAAAATTCCAGTGAGACACATATGCAAAATATTCTTCCACTTGGGAAGACTATGCTAAGATAGAGCAAAAGTTTCTACATGTCATACGTGCTTTTGAAAGTGCTAAAAAAAAATGCTCATTTTTTGTTTAGTTTATGTTTTCTACATAAAATCATCACTAACGATGATTCACAAGGGGGGGAGCATGTCACACCCCATTGTGTGTTTACGTATTTACTATTACTATGTTAGGGTAAATTACTGCATATGTGATTGTATTTGGAATTTAGATTGAAAATATATATGGTTGCACTTTGTTTATCAAAGAATTATGAATGAATGTTTATTTCATTTGATGTTATGTGATGGAATGCATATATGGAATGAATGGTTATTGAATTTGATATTATAACTATGAAAAGTATTATGTAAATGCTTGTTTGACGAATGAGTGACTACCATGAAAATGTATTAAGCTGGATGTAGGTTCATATTCAATCCTTCGGAAGTGAAGGGAAGTATGACTCAGTAGAAGAACTTGGTTGTGTAACCCATAACAAAACCTAGCTGAGCTTACACACACACTCACAATAGAATGGTTGAGTCAAGCCATAGTTTTTGGAATTGGTAAGTCATCCTTTAAATTATGATGTGTTTGCATTAGGAAGGATATTGATTTATTTTAAGATCATAGGGTGGTGTTTATGTGTTTGGCGCATATGTGTTCTTCCTTATATTACTATACTTGATTGATGAAAAATATATACATAGAATGTATGTATGTATGTATGTATTTATATGTGTATGTATGTATGTATGTATGTATATACATACATGTGTATGTCGATGGTAATTCATACACATGAGATAATGCATGCTTGTGAGTACATAGGTAGACGTACCTGTAGACACTCATGGATGAATTGCCCATGGGCATGATGATATCAAGAGGACATTGAGACATGCATGCATATATATGTATATACATATTCTATATAAATATATCCATCAATAAGATAACAATTGTTAATATGGTTGTTTATATAATTATATATATATACATATGTATACAGATGTTGATATACACGTATGTGTTGACGAATGAGAACATCCATATAAATATGTTGATATATGTATATGTACACATATATATGTTATTATATATGAAATATCAACTTGATCTTATTCATTCGAATACCAAGTGGAATATTTAGAATATACATAAATATGTATTTGAATAAATATATATATATATATATATATATATATATATATACACATATATATATATAACATTGAATGTTGTTTAATTAATGATATATATATATATATATATTTAATATGTTAATGGTCTATTTATGATAAAAGCTGATTTAAAGTATAAATGTTGTAGATGGAGGAAAATGGTTCTATAATATTATTGGATTAAGATTCAAATTTCCAACATCCTCAATGAAGGTACCTGTGAGAAACAAAACACACACATGGAAAAAAAATATATTAAATCTAAACACACATGCATGCTAATAGGGATTTACTCCATTGTTCTCCTACAATCAAAATCTTGTGTTGAAAAATAGGTTCTCTCAGTAGCACACACAAGAGGTTATGATTGATGAATGTGAGAGATATTCAAATGAAGCAAAAATGAGAGAGATTCTTAATACTAGTGATGAATGAAAGTATCCTATGAGAAAATAGATATAAAAAAGAGAGAAAAACAACAAGTGCAAAAAGTGGATAAAAAGATAGCGAAAATGAAAAGATCATAGATGGGTCAAAGATGAGAGGGGGATATGTTTAAATAGGCATCCTTAGGGTGAACCTAGATTATAGAACGAATGTGGGATAAAATATTGAATTGGAGAAGTATATCTCACATGCATGAGATAAGTGGAATAGAAGAATTGCAATAAGATAAATAGGTGATAAAGCGGGTGTGGAAGAGGCTAGAAGAAGAATGTAATGGAGAATATTAAAATGGTTATATAATATTATTAAATGGATTAAATATATGAAAATTATGGTATAAAGAAGGAAATTGATATTATGAAATAATGAAGAATAATAATAATATAATATTAAGATCCACTTAATGATTGGAAAAAATTGAATTAAAGGACAATTTTAATGAATTTTTTTATGTGTCTACATTTTTCCCCTCTTTGAGAAAATGTAGCCTATCGCATTATTTCAAAGAAAAATTGATCAACTGATACATACCCCAAAGATATCTTGATAATGATAATGATGACTATGATATGCTCCCTTGAGAGATTAATTGAATAGATTGTAAGAAGATTGATCTCTTAATAGATTATGAGAAAATGATTAGATGATTGATATTGCACACGTGATTAAGTGGTGATGTACATTTGATAAAAATTCACAATAGATGGGCGTAACTAAACAATTGATGGAAATGATCAGTATAGCTAGATTGATGAGCCGATTAAGCTGATTGAGATTGATGCTAGTGCAAAACAAGTTGAAACAATGATTGATTGATTGATTGATTAAGGGGCTATGAGATTCTGAGAAGCAATTTTATTGATTTGAGATTTGATTGAAGAGACATACATTAGTTGGAAAAACAATTGATTGATCTCTCTATGACAAGGAAGATGAAAAAAATAATGAAGAGAAAATGAGGGGGAAAGGCAATGAAAGAAATGATTGATAAAAGGGAGAATGCAAGGAAATGAGAATTCTTGGGCTCTTTAAGTGCTTATATAATCATTGAGATTATTATGTCTCAAATTAGTATGTGTCTAGATAACATGGATTTTTAGATGACTTGAATATTGTTTGCATTTTTATTTTTCAATGAAGTATAAGCATCTAGGTATAAGGACCTTAGATGACCTAAATACTTATTGCATGGAAGAAACTATTAGACAAGGAATGATCTCATCCGTGACACTAGACTCATAGGTCCTTGATGATTTTAGAAAACCATGTCTTAAGACGAGTCATCATGGGAATAAGAAACAATCCATAGACATCAAACAAGTGGACATGCCCCATCCTCACCTCTCTAGTCTAAGGAATCCTCGAGAAGCTAAAAGACATGCCACCAAAGAGAAAAATCATAAAATAATCAAAGATCAACAAACAAATAGGAATCATGCTTCCATGTAGATCTGATTCTTGTTACAGTTCATGTGTTTGGTTGGATTTGAAAGGGGGATTGAAATTGTGGCATGTTTTAATTTTGTTGAGGTTCGGAGCTATGTGGTGATTTGAACATGTCACTGCTTTAGGATTTCTTTTGAGGTTATTTGATTTTTTTGGATTTTTGAAATATTTGATATATTTTTTGGATTTTTGAAATATTTGTTTTTCGATTTTTGAAATATTTTTAGTTTTGGGTTTTGGAATGTTGATTTTTCTTGGGGTTTTAGACTATTTGATTTTTGAGTATTTTTGAAATATTTGATTTTTCTTTTTTCAAAATGTGTCATAGAAAAAAGTACCCTTTGTTTGACATGGGATTAATTCATAATAAAATGGACTTAATGAGGCCTTAATCTAGTGTTGTGATGCATTTTATGCATCCACATTAGGTCTTGGACCCTTATAAATTGAATAAAATGCTTTTAACAATGTCTTGTAAAAGACTTTCACACTTTTCTAGACTTAATTAACCTATTTCTTCCAAATTCAACATTATAAAATATGTTTAATAAAATTATTACATCAATCTAGAAGGTTCTTAACTAAAAATTAATGTTAAACTAGTGTTGTAATGTGTCTTGCACATTCACATTGGATTCTTATTGCCTTTCTAAGCTATGTGGACCTCATTTAGTGTTGTAAAAGTGTATTTAATTACACTTTCACATTGAATTTTGTATCCAAATCCATATTTGATGTTTATATCATCATTAATAGGCCATATTAACCCATATTGTGCATCGAGGCATAATTTGATCAAATAATCAACATAGTTATCATATAAGCCTATTTTTCTTACTTCTAGCCATTCTAGCTAGCAAAAAATGGCCCCTATGGCACCCATTCACCATTAGTGGCTAATTAGTCCCATCTAGGTGGGACCCATTCGCCATTAGTGGTGAATGAGTCCCATTTTGAGCCATTTTCAAGGTTTGAGCGGGTAAAATTAGGTTTTAAGTTTATTTTTTCTCCATGTAGGCCTTAGGGATCCAATTAACATGGAAATAAGGTGAATTATTTTAAAATAACCTCTCTTAACTCATTTTTACATCCATTAACTCCATTCAAATCCATTCTTCATTATTCATCCACCAATCTTCCATCTCAAGTCAAGCAACTTAGGGTTTTGTCATTGCAAGTCATTAAGAGAGCTTCTAAAGACATTCAAGGACTGAATCTTCATGTTATGCTACATACTTTCAAGATCAATCATAATAGCAAGGTAATCCATTCCATTATTGCATGTCTCATTGCTTTCTTTCATCATTTTGGTTTAATTACCTAAACGAGGTTTGACCAAGGAAAACCCCCATGCCCTAACATTCAACATCTCTCTCTCTTGTCTTGTATGTTTGTAGATTTAGGACTCTTGGAAGCTTGGAATAATTGAAGATCAAGTTGCAAGGTTTCTCAAGTCTTCTTCTCATTCAAAAAGTCAAAATATCACCAAAATCTCATTTTCAGACCCATAAATCAGAGTTTCAGAAGCGAACACTTGTAGGGCATCAAAGTGCAACCCAGAAGCTTCAGAATCCACCTTTGAAAATCTAGAAATTCAAAAGTAGACTCCTTCACCATGGGTGGCGATTGAGTCCCACCACAAGGTCAAGTTTTGGATTTTTACATTTTTAGATACCTTTTGTCAAAAAGCGAGTTGCGGAATAGTTTAGCTGAGGAACTAGGACTAATTCACCACTGATAGTGAATGAGTCCCACAGACCTAAATTTCATTATCATCAGCATTTCAGAAGCAATTTTCAGTCTCCATCCACATCCTAGGTGCATACTTTCAGTTTGGTTCATTTCTGTTAAGTTTTGCATTCATTCCTAGTTCATTGTTGCATTACACAATGTGTTTTCAAACAAGTTGTTTTCCTTTAGTTTCTACTCATTAGTTAATCAATCTCATTCATTTATTTCATTCAAGCATAATATCTAGGCATGTTAGTATTGACTTTGAATGTAACATAAGCATTTTTGGCCCATCTTTCTCCTTCTAGGTGAAAAACCCTAGGAGAGCTAGAAAGCAAGTGGGTGCCAAAAATCTATAATACATTTTGGTGAAACTTGTTTTTGAATACTTCTCTTTTCTGATTTGGATTCCTTCATCATCATAGATCTAGCTTTCATTTGGGTTTGCATTATTCATTTGCATGCTAGGTGTTAAATTTTGCATTCATAAAAAGTGCATTTAGGTTGCATTTTTGGCATCTAAATTCATTTAAATATTCCAAACTTCTATATTTTTCATTTAGGTTTGCATTATAGCACTCAAAACACATCAAACTCACTTAATTTTTTTTGAAAATTCTGAAAAAAGTCCACACCGGGACTCATTCGCCACCCTGGGCGAATCAGTCCCTTCCGACCCCTGAAACTATCTTTTACAAAGCTAAAAACCCTATTTTTAGGCTTCTATTTGGTGCCATTTCATACCTGTATCAATTGGCTGCATTTTTGTATCATGCATTTCATCAAATCTAGCCTAAATTAGCTCATTTCATGCCTGGTTTAAATTTCACATTTGCATTCTCATATTCTTACATAGCATATTTAGTCACTTATTATCTGAAAATTGCATTTCATTTCAGACTTTTACATTGAATTTTGAGTTAGCATAGATTTTTATTTCAAAATTTTGGTTTCAATCTTTTCCAAATTTTCAAAGAAAAAGTTAGTTCATAAGCATGTTAATCATTCATTCAATGCATCCCTAGTTATGATAGTCTCTTAGCACAAGAGAATGAAAATGTTAACGCTTGTCTTAAACTTACACTCCCCCCTATCTCTCCTATTTGTAAGGATGATGTGTTAGAAGGGAATACAAATGTAGAGAAACATGATGATCATAATTGTACTTCTCCTGATACCTTTCCTTTTAGTGACGAAGGTATCTTGGCAAAAGAAGGTACAATCGTTGAGCATCATGAAGGTCTTGTTTGTACTTCTCCTCATTCCCCTTGGAAAGATAGTATAACACTACAAGATGAATGCATGGCCACCACTTTACCTAGTCTCCATTCATCTCCCAACACCTCCCCTATTTGTGACAATACTTTCATGAATGATCAGGACCAACACATTTTTGAGGAGGATATGTTGGTATAAAGAAAACCAATGATTGAGAGTTAATAACATTATTTCTCTCCTTTCTAATGTTCCCAACAATTGGAAGGCTCTATTTGAACAAGAAGATCCAATCATTAACACACATGAAAATACTAGTTACATCCTCCCCTTCATGACTCCCCTATTTGTGATGAAGCTTCAACATGTGATGCACCTCTTTACTGTCACTTTCCTCAAAGCTCTCCTACTAGGGTAGATACTATGGCACAAGACAATGAGATTATGGACAACAATCAGTTTTTCCCTTCTCCTAATATCTCTCCTATTGGAGAAGATGATATTATGGTGTTACACGATCCAATCAATGAAAATCATGATAATCTTATGTGGGACAACATCATAGAATAAAAAAATTCAACCATGGATGACTCCCTTACTTACGATGATGACATTTTGGAAGAACAAATCCTTGAATGTCAAGAACATTTGGATTGTAATTCTCCTAACAACTCTTCTCCTAAGGAGACTATTATGGTACAATAAAATCATATGTCTTCCTTAAGGATACATCAAATCAAGACAATCAAGGTTTTGCATGTGCAAGTGTCCATTAGATCCCCTTCAATCAATGAACTGCCTACATACCTTGTGGGACACCAAAGAATCCTCTAATTCTTTACCCACCATCACACAAGCAACAAACTCAACACCAACCCCAACTCATCCTTTACCCACCCAAGCATAATGTTTCATACCAACCAAGTTACAATGACCTTCCTCACATATGTAACAAAGTATATACAATAAAAAACAATCAAGCTGAAACTTTGTTTACTTATCCACATAAATAACATTAGTTGCTACTCCTTGCCATGCAATAGTTGTAGGATCATAGCATACTCACCATTGCATGTTTTACATCCATTGCAAGGGGAAGCATACCACCATCCATTTCAGGCTCACCCTTGTCCTACACTAAGTGGGGGTAAGGGGCTCGATAGCCTTGACCTCATATGTCACTTGTCATTGTCTCTTTTGACTCGTCATTAACCTTTCATGAACATGTAAGAGAAAGCTTGGATGTGGAAAACATGTCTTAATATTGACCCGCATGCGACATACTCCCCTTTTCCATGATGTAGCTTATTGAAAACATATGACTTGGTATAGGGATTTTCGAATAAGCTCTCATACCTTCTTCTACTTTAAAGAAATTGCTCACAGTAATGGTGTTAGCAATCGCTTTAATGTGGGGGGCATACATAGGCAACATCCTTTTGCAATTTTCATGGCACAATTTACTTTTTCTTGTGACGTGTCTTCTCCTTGGTGGTATCATTGGGCTTGATGCCTTCCAAGAGTGTATGATCAACTGAAGTGGCTTGATGCGAACAAGGAATCCCATGGATAATGATTTTACATCCTAAATTTTCCTCTCTTGGAGACATTAGGCACAATGTTTCCTAAGAGGAAGACCTTACATGAAAAAAGAAAAATCTCCTTCAACAAGATTTTTACATGACATTCAAAAGAATTTACAAAAAGCATTACCTTATGGTGCCTTATCAATGTTATCAGGAGCATAACTTTGGTATGGATTGTATAATGGGAAGCTGACACACTGGAATGACTTTCTCATTATATGGTGGGAAGTCAACAAACTGGCATGACTTTCTCACTAAACCACTTCTTTTGGGATTTCTCACCCAACGAACAACTAGAAGTTATGTGGCCCCAAAGTGAGTATACTTTTGGGATTTCTCACCCAATGGACAACCAAGAGTTTCATCACCCCAGAGTGAGTATGAATCCTCTTTTTTGACAAACAACCTAGATTTGATCCACAACTAGCTGGACAAATGGTCGAAGCTTGATCCACCTTTTCATTTTCATCTTTCTCTATCTTTCCATTGAATTATTTTATATCTTGATGGTTGACTTAGGATCTTTGATCCTAGGGGCTTGACTACCTCCTTTGATCTTTGTTATTCTTTGTCATATGCACCTGTACACTCAGATCTCTATTGAATGTCTACTTTAGTGTGAGTTTGAAGCAAGTTCATCCTCTCACTAAAGTGGGGGCTAAATGTGTCATAGAAAAAAGTACCCTTTGTTTGACATGGGATTAATTCATAATAAAATAGACTTAATGAGGCCTTAATCTAGTGTTGTGAGGCATTTTATGCATCCACATTAGGTCTTGGACCCTTATAAATTGAATAACATGCTTTGAACGTCTTGTAAAGGTGTTGTAAAGTATTGTAAAGGACTTTTACACTTTTCTAGACTTAATTAACCTATATCTTCCTAATTCAACATTATAAAATGTGTTTCATAACATTATTACATCAATCTAGAAGGTTCTTAACTAAAACTTAATGTTAAACTAGTGTTGTAGCATGCCTTGCACATTCACATTGGTTCTTGTGCCTTTCTAGGTTGTGTGGACCTCATTTTAGTGTTGTAAAGTGTATTTAATTACACTTTCACATTGAATTTTGTGTCCCAATCCCTAATTGACTTTTATATCATCATTAATAGGCCCTTATTAACCCATATTGTGCATCCCAAGGCATAATTTGATCAAATAATTGACATAGTCATCATATAAGCCTGATTTTCTTACTTCTTGGCATTCTAACTAGCAAAATGGCCCCTATGGGAGCCATTCACTATTAATGGCAAATGAGTCCCATTTTGAGCCATTTTCAGGGTTTGAGTGGGAAAAATTAGGTTTTAAGTTTAATTTTTCTCCATGTTGGCCTTATGGATCCAATTAATGGGAAAATAAGGTGACTTGACTATAAAAGAACCTCTCTTAACTCATTTTTACATCCATTAACTCAATTGACATCCATTCTTCATTATTCATCCACCAATCTTACATCTCAAGTCAAGCAACTTAGAGTTTTGTAATTGCAAGTCATTATGAAAGCTTCTAAAGACATTCAATGACTGAATCTTCATGTTATGCTATAGAATTTTGACATCAATCATCATGTCAAGGTAATCCATTCAATTATTTCATGTCTCATTACTTTCTTTCATCATTTTGGTTTAATTACCTAAACAAGGTTTGACCAAGGCAAACCCCCATGCCCTAACATTCAACAACTCTCTCTCTTGTCTTGTATGTTTACAAATTTAGGACTCTTGGAAGCTTGGAAATCATTGAAGATCAATTTTCAAGGTTTTTCAAGTATTCTTCTCATTCAAGAAGTCAAAATATCACCAAAATCTTATTTTCAGACCTGTAAATTAGAGTTTCAGAAGCAGACACTTATAGGGCATCAAATTGTAGACTGGAAGCTTTAGAATCACCTTTGAAAATATATAAATTCAAAAGTGGACACATTTTCCATGGGTGGAAAATGAGTCCCACCCCAAGGCCATTTTTTGGACTTTTACATTTTTAGATACACATTTGTTAGAAACAGGAAATGGTACAGTTTGGTAGAATTGAGACTGATTTGCCTAGAATGGTGAATGGGTCCCACCAGGCCTAAATTTTATCATCAACAACATTTCAGAAGCAATTTCTTGTCTCCATCCACATTCCAAGTGCACACTTTCAATTTGGTTCATTTCTATTAAGTTTTGCATTCATTTCTAGTTCATTGTTGCATTACACAATATGTTTTCAAACAAGTTGTTTTCCTTTAGCTTTTACTCATTAGTCAATCAATCTCATTCATTTCTTGCATTCTAGCATTATATCTAGGCATATTGTATCCTTATTCTATCCATATTGCATTGACTTTGAATGTAACATAAGCATTTTTGGCCCATCTTTCTCCTTCTAGGTGAAAACCCTAGGAGAGCTAGAAAGCAAGTGGGTGCCAAAAATCTATGCTACATGAAATATTTCATTTTTTTGGATTTTTAGAATATTTAATTTTTTTTGGATTTTTTTGAATTTTACGATAGAAAGAGATGAATCACAAGTGAGCAGATAGAC
>VDFB02126175.1:0-14491 GCA_007258455.2 Sequoia sempervirens
CGCCGAGATATCTTGTAGACTTTCCTCCTATTGGCAATGACATTGTTTTTCGGTGAGACCACAAAGTCGGGGAGACATTTTGTCGGTAGCACCTCCCTATGCCGAAGATAAACCTTCCTCGTCTCGCTAAAACATCTCCCTGTCGGCAAGACCCCTTGCCGATACCTGCATCTTTTACCGAAACCCGTGGTCACCATGAGTCTCCTCGATCGACGATTGAATGGCCTATCCTTCTTGTCGCCAAAACATCCCGGGTCGCCGAGACATCTTGTAGAACTCAATCCTTATGCCGAGAGCTTTTAGAGTCGGGGAGACCTTGTGACTTCGGCGAGACCCTTTGGCGAAGCTCGCTTGCTTTTCCGACGCCGCCTGACTTCGGCGAGACCTCTTCTGATCGGTAAGACCTCCTACCGAAACCCGCACACATACGCCGAAGGGATCCTGCTTTGCTTTGTCGGCGAGACCCGATGCATTCGCTGAGACTTCTCTCTGAAGAAAAGAACTTCTCCGAAATGAATATCCTTTTGTCACGGACGATGATCGATGTCTTGCCGATAGGGACCTGTAGGTGAATCCCACTCGCCGTGACATTCTTGGGGTCTTGGCGACTCTCTCCTTAGAAGATTTTCATGCCGAACCTGAACAAGGCAGGCTTCTTCACTGAGTTCCCTGTGACCTAGCATCAGATTCATGACTTTTTCCCTAGGCCGAATGCTCCATTTGGCCTTCTCGAACCTGTTAAACACAATTTCCTTGCCTGATTGAGCCTGAGGGTGAAAATTAGGTAACAAGAATGTAGAGAGTGATGCTAATTTTAGAAACTCTAATATAACTATTGAAACTAACATCCATATGGGATATGGCCTTGGTAGATCACGTGATTTGATCATATAACATAGCCATGAATTAGCAATGCAGGATAGAGAAAAAAATATAAGTTAAATGAAGAACATGATGAATGTCAAAAAATAAGCTTATATGCAAAACCAAATGATTTTATCATAGAACATAACATTGGTGTTTTTAATGAAAGATGACTAGTTGATTTAGATTTGTCAAGTACATTACTAGCTAATAATATTGTGTACAACGTGCATTGACTTGAGGAGCATGTGGAATTGAGTGGAGAAACACATATTGTTGATCATGATAAGGTCAGTCACAAATTTACACCATTGTCAAATGGCATCATAATGCAAGATGTCTCTTTACCTTCTTCTTGCATTATCTTATTTGCTTTTCATATTTTGATGGTAATGGCACAATGAAAGTTTTATTATTTACCTAACAAAAGAGTTAATGAAGATCAAGAAATAATTGATACTAATGCTTGCAATGATGGATCAAATTTAAATAATGCTAAGAATAAATAGCTAGGATTTAACCAAGATGCTTTATTGTAACTTTACTTAAATATGACCAATAATCATTTGATTGATGATGACCTCTAAATTCTAAATGACTGTCTATGGAAATTATTTTTCAAGTGGCAACAATGAAAAACATATACCTTATTATCATTTTGATTAGGTAGAAGAACTTCCTTGTGGATAGAGCATGATAATGATGAATTGTCGTAGCTTTTAATTTTTTATGATGACCATTAGAGTACCAGCCCAAGTTACAAAACTCTTTATCTCTTAGTATAAAGACAAAATTGCTAGGTTTAGGACCTTAATTGTGAAGCTAGATTATTCTTGAATTCCATGAGCAAGTAGAGTAGGGAGGACTTTACCATCTAATGTCTTGAATATTTGTGCTTGTACAAAGTAAGTAGTTCAGAAATTTTATGGTAATTCAATTTTTTGTGTGTTCCATCTTTTTGTTGCATGTGTTTTTGGTTTTGGTGTTTTTCTCCTTAGTTTTGTGTGTGGTTGGTCACGAGATTTCTATTTGTTGTTTTGCAATTCATTGTTAGATCTCCTTTTTCCAATTATTGTTCAATTTATTTAAGGGACCTTGTGTTTTCCATGAAGATTCTAAAATAGTCATGACTTGTGTCAACCTCTTTTGCAATAATATTGTAATCCCTTACAGGTAATTGTGCCTTCTTTTCCTTTAAGATAGGTTGACTACCCAAAATGAAGTTTCATTTATTAGTTTTCTCATGTGCATAGGGTTATATTCATGGTCGAGAAGGTGTATAATTTTGATTATCCTTCCTTAATTGATAAAAAATATTATAAATAATAATTTAAATAAATCTACTATTTGTTTAAAGATTAAAATGCAATAGTGTTGTTAGATGATTTATTTTATAAATTGGAATGATAAATTTATAAGGATTTAGGTTGGAAAAATAAAGCTGAGATAAATGATTTCTCTCTACTGGACTTTGAAATCTATGATAATTTTATATTTGAGGATGTAGAGAGTGATGTTAATTTTAGAAATTTTAATATAACTATTGAAACTAGAACACTTGTGGGATATGACCTTGGTGTCACATGATTTGATCATATCCAATATTATCAATTAATAACGCATAATAGAGACAATGCATTTTATAAGTTAAATGAAGGAGAACAAATCAAGATGAATGCCAACAAATAAGATTACATGCACAACCAAATGATTTTATCATAGATTATAACATTGGTGTTTTTAAGGAAAGATGTGTAGTTGATTTAGATTTTTCAAGTACATTACTAACTAATGATAATGTGTGCAATGTAAATGTATTGGAAGAGCAAGTTAAATTGAGTGGAGAAACACATATTATTGATCATGATAAGGTCAGTGACAAAATTACACCATTGTTGGATGAAATTGTAATGTAAGATGTCTCTTTACCTTCTTCCATGTATTATCCTATTTACATTTTAGAAATTGATGGTAAAGGTGATGAAAGTTTTATTATTTACCTAACAAAAAAGGTAATGAAGACCAACAAATAATTGATACTAATGCTTGCAATGATGGATCAATTTTAAAAGATGTTAAGAATAAATAGTTAGGATTTTAACAAGGTTCTTTATTATAATGTTACTTAAATTTGACCAATAACTATTTGATTGATGATGATGGTTCCAAATGTTAAATGGATTTATCGATGTAAATTATTTCCCAGGTGAAAACCATGAAAAACATATATATCTTCTTATCATTTTGATTATGGAAAATTGGGTAGAAGAACTTGCTTATGGATAAAGCATGATGAATTTTATGAGCTTCTTATTTTACGATATGACCATTTGGAGTATGACAAAAAGTTACATAAATTTTTATCTCTAAGTATAAGGACAAAATTGTTATGTTTAAGACTTTAATTGTGAAGCTATATTATTCTTGAATTCCATGAGCTAGTAGAGTAGGGAGAGATTTACGATCTGATGTCTTGAATCTTTGTTCTTGTACAAAGCAAGTAGTTTAGAAATTTTATGGTACTCCAATATTGTGTGTGTTCCATCTTTTTGTTGCATACATGTTTTTGTTTTTGATTTTTTTTCTTAGTTTTGCATGTGTGGTTGGTCATGATATTTATATTTGTTGTTTTGTAATTCATTATTAGATCTCCTTTTTTCAAATATTGATCAGTTGATTTAAGGGACCTTTTGTTTTCCAAAAAGAGTCTAAAATAGTCACAACTTCTATCAACCTCATTTACAATAATATTTTAATCTCTTTTATAGGTAATTGTGCCTTCTTTTCCTTTAAAATGGGTTGACTATCCAGAATTAAGTTTCATTTATTAGTTTTCTCATGTGCATAGGGTTGTATTCATGGTTGAGAAGGTGTTGGTGGCTCTAGGGAATTATTTCCATTAATTTTACCTCTCACTCAAATCACATTAATAAGTCTTTGAATATGTTGGATGAAGCAGCCACAACCAAAATATCAAGTAATTTTTTAAAATAATTATCATGTAATTTCCACAATGATCCCCAACCTAGAGGTAGGCTTTAGCACATATACATGGAGTCTTTATGTGTGCCCTAAGATCAATATATATTCAAAAATTTAGTCTTTATGTGTTTCATTTTTTACATGTTTAAGGGGGACGTTTATTGTGGCCTCCACAACATGCCCCTATTCTTTCAAAATTAGGGATATTTTTAATCCAAATTTTTTATTCTTTTTCATTAGGTTTCAAAGAGGCTCATTGTGTGGAGCTTATGCCAAATTTACTCTATGACATAATTTTCAAGTTTCATGGAGTTGGGTCTATACCTTTAGTTTGGCTTTGGAGTTCATGAGAAGTCCTAATAATTATATCCTATCCTTTGTGTGGCTAAATAGATCTTGAGATAAATTTTGTAGTCCAAGTTCATGCACAACACACAATTATAAGGGCTAAAAAAATTTAAAGTATCAAAAATATCATTAAAATATAATTTCGATGCTTAGATAGTAGAATTTGGATCTAAGAAAATATTAAAATGGTCCTAGATAGGGTCCTCTCTAAGAGCTTCAATTTAAACAAAATGAGGCTTAAAACACTTCCTAGATGAAAAGTTGTTGCCTTTAGAAGTTTTCCTATTTTTAGGGGTTTTGACATTAAGTTGCAAGTTGCAAACATGCAAAAAAAACAAATTCTAAAACTCTAATTTGCTCTAGATTTTTTTCCAACCTCACCATAATGTATTCCTCTCTAAGATATTCATTTTCTTACAAAGATCAAAAGACTTCCCAAATTGGGGTTGGGGCCCTAGCTTCGATTGGCTAAATCTTTCCTGTTGCAGGAGGTTGGTCACGAGGTCTAGTCTCCCCACCCTCGTGGTACCGAAGGGTGTGTCACACCAATGCCACTAGTCATGTTAAAAATTTTGACCAGAACACTTAGTTTATAGGGAGTCGTGTTACCCGATTCCTTGCAATCTAAAAAAAGGCTTCCCAAATCAAAAGTTATGGACTCTACATGTTTAGGGGTTTTCTTACTAACTTGCACATGTACAAACCTAGAAAAAATTCTAAAATCTCTAAATGTGCAAAGATACACAAAAAATATAAAACTCTAGATTACACTAGAGATCTTTTTAACTTCATCACAATGATGTCCTCTCTAAAATATTTATTTTTTAAAAAATGGGCTCAAAATGCTTCCTAAATAAAAAGATATGGCATCTAAAAATTTAGGGGTTTTGTGACTAATTTGCAAGTTGTAAATGTGCAATAAAATTCTAAAGCTCCTAAAACCTATAAGTGTGGAGAAAAATTCCAAATCCCCAAAAAATTGTATAAATGAAAAAAAAATTATAACCCTTAAAACTTGTAAATGTGAACAAAAAGTTATGAAAAAGGGAGTAGCACTAATGCAAGACTGTACCAACCTTTACCCATTCCAAATAGGCCTTGGGAATTCATCAGTATGGACTTTGTTATGGGATTACCAAAGACTCAAAGGGGTTTTGATTCAGTTTATGTAGTTGTTGACAGGTTTTTGAAAATGGTTCATTTTATCCCTAGAAAAAGTATGAGTGATGCTTCATATGTTGTATGTTTGTTCTTCAAAGAGGTTGTTAGATTTCATGGATTTCCATTGAGCATAGTTTCTAATAGAGATAGCAAGTTTCTAGGACTCTTTTGGAGAACATTATGGAGAAAGCTTGGTACAAACCTCAGTTTTAGCTCAGCCTACCACCCTCAAACTGATGTCCAAATTGAGGTGGTCAATAGTAGCCTAGGTAACCTACTAAGATGCCTTTCAAAAGATCATCCTAAACAATGGGATCTTGTGTTACCCGAAGGAGAGTTTTCTTATAATGACTCAGTGAATAGGAGCATTAGCAAGAGTTGATTTCAGGTGGTCTATGGCATGCAGCCAAGAGGAGTGTTTAAACTAAGAGACCTTAGTGGTATGGAGAAGAAAAGTGTAGAGGGTGAACAATTTGTAATTTGCATGCAAGAGATACATCAACAAGTGAAACAACAACTCCAATAAAGTGTGGAAAAGTACAAGCAAAAGGCAGATTTGAAGAGAAGAGAGGTTAGTTTCAAGGTTGGAGATCTTGTCTTAGCACATCTCAGAAAGAAAAGGTTTCCCAAAGGTGAATATACCAAGATGAAGATGAATAAGATACGTCCTTGTAGGGTTATTAGGAATTTTGCAAACAATTCCTATGAGATAGACTTGCCTAGTGGAGTAGGAATATTACCAATTTTCAATGTTGTTGACTTGTACCCTTACAAAGGGGAGTTATTGTTGATGAAGGAGTAGGTACATAGAAGATATTAGATGTTGATTGGATAAAGGACCTACCACCCACCACACCAACAAAGTTAGAGTGCATTCTTGACACCAAAGAGAGCAAGAAAACAAGAGGCAAGAAATACTTTCAGTATTTGGTCAAGTGGAAATAACTTCCATACGAGGATCACATGGATGACAGAATCAAACATCATCAAGCATGGGAAGACAGTTGCAAACCTTCTCTCAGGTGGAACCTGAGTTTCATTCTTTTTCCCTTAGGAGTATGATGCAGGAGCATCACTTTGGATTGTTTTTATCTCATTTTGATGTTAGGAGTCTTTTTTGAGTCAATGTATGTCTTAGGAGGTCCATTAGGATCATGTCCAATGGTTTAGGTTGTTTAAGTTGGCCTAGAAATTTAAATTTTGCTTTTCCCACCAAAAATGCAAATTTAAATTTTCTAGATGATTTTTGGCTTGTTGAAGGTTGGGCTTTGTTCCTCAACTATAGTTTTGGGTTGGTTGAGTCTAATAATGTCTTAGAATATCATGACTGACCTTGTAAGGTCTCTTTTCATGTTTTGTTTTCATGTCTAGGTTGTAAAAGTACATGTTTTGCAAGTTTAAGGAAAAAAGCATTAGGTTACATTAGGTTTTTGATGAAAAAGACACATATTTGAATTGTAACTATTATTGATGTTAATTGACATGGAATGAATGAAAGAGAATGATCCAAGAAGCTAGAAAGGAGTTTTTGGATGAAAATACCCTGTTTCTTCACTATTTTAGATAATTTTTTACAATTACAGTCTGAAAATAGCCTTGTATGGCCTGGTACGGAGCCATGTCAGGTTTGAGAATGGATGGTTTGTTAGTGCCTTGTTTTCAGTTTTAAATTCTTTTTGTTTCATTAAATTTCATGCCCTATCATAGAGCTTTCCAGTGGGGGAAAAAATTCATATCTTTTGTTTTGACCAGTGAAAATTGATGAAACTTGGTGGAAATATTCATCAAGCTGTAAGGCAGGCCTCTACCAAAGGAAAAGTCACAAAACAAGCATATGTATGAGTTATGCAATGTTGTGTATGTTCTTCATTCAAAAGACTATCAAAAACCCTAGGTGGTTAAGGGTTTAGTGCAAATTTCATTTTTTTTGAGTTTCCCATAGAACTGTAAGGTTTGAAGAGACCCTCTGGAGTGTAATGAAGGTGCAAGAAGCCTAAGAAATCAAATATTGAGTTTCAATGCTATGAATACCTAATTAGTACTTTCTTGAGGGTTTGTGCCTAGAGAAGGAAAGTTTGTAGAATTCTTGCAAAGGTAGGGTTATAACACCTTCAGTATATTTAATCAAATCTAAAAACACTTGTTCTTGTCTTTTTTAACCCTCTGCATCAGTCACTACCATAATTTGGGCATAGAATATTGTTTCTAATGGTTTGGATAAAGCTACAACATTCATGTGGCTATGGATTGTCCAGATTTAGTGATGATATGCATGCAAAATTATGAAATGGATAAAAGGAAATTCATTTCTAGATGAATGATTTATGGTGGCTATGGATTGTCCAAAGTTAGTGATGATATGCATGCAAAATTATAAAATGGATAAAGGGAAATTAATTTCTAGAGGAATGATTTTTGTATATTTGAGCATATAAGGTATCATGAGTACTTTCAATATTCCTTTATGCATCAAAGTAACAATCATTGAGAAATAAAAGGCTGCAAAGGAATTTAATGATGCAGATAAAAGATGCAAAAGACTAATCAACATGAAATTGAAAAAAACACCAAAGAAGATAGTATAAAAAATGCCCAAGGTATTGTACAAAAGTGACTTCCATAATAAAATCTATGATATTATGAATTTGTTATGCAAATTCTTTGGAATCCAAAATGCTTCTACTTTTGAACCATGGATGTATATTTATGTAGAAATTATTCTAGGAGGAAAAAACATGATGCACCAATTGAGAATAGTAAGTGATAATATACATGATAAAATTACCACCTTTGGATGAACACATTATTTCTTCATGACATCATACCTAGTTTATTCCTTGGCTATCAAATCTACTTTTTTTTGGATTAGATAGAATGTATACATTGGGTATTAGATTGGAACATAATTTAGTATATCATTATTATCCTCAATTGGAACATAAGGAGGCATTCAGGCATTACCGAAGGTTGAATGATGTTTTTTTATGTGGTTAGTTCAATCCATGGAAGGAGACTATATGTGGAGGTAGAAGGTATCATAAACAACAAGGGGAGTTGGTATATCCAATTCCCAAAGTTTACATATATAAGGATGGAAGGATTTTTTGGTAAGCCATTCAAACTACCAAAGTACCCAACTAAAAAAATAATTTTTCTAGAGATGTCAAGGCAAATAATAGAATCTCATTGAATCTTGAAGTCTAAATATAGGGAAAGAATAAAATTCCCCATTTATATTGGATGGTATGTAGGCCATATCTTGAGCTATGTAAATGCATAATTTACAACTTTATGAGCATGCAAGGAAAAAATATGATCCTTTTGGATAAGTAGAAAAATATAATTCATCTTCAATGAAGCATATTGAAATATGCTAACCAATTTTTGCCATAATTTTTACACAATAACCAACACTTGGCCAATTTGATTAGCGTTAAGCCAAAACCAAAATCTATCAAAGCAACTCTAACCAAGAATGCGCCCTAAAACCACTTAAGGAAGAGGGGCGGCATATGGTCAGAGGATCCCTAGGATCTAATAACTCAACAACTATAGGATGATTACAACTGGAAGTACAAAATAAACTCAACGCCAAGAATGTGCACACAAGATCCCTTTGAAGGCGAGGTGCTAACATATGGCGGAGTAAGTATTACAAAACTGAAAGAACTTAGGCGGTGAACCAGCCATAAAGATTTCCGCTCAACCACTTAAACAGTGGGGGGAATACTACAAACAATTCAACTAATTCATCCGCTGCGGCGGGCATCCACTTAAGAGTGGGAATTCTCCACTTTTTAGTGGGTACAATGAGAGTTACAAGTTTATTCTCCACACTGGCGGTAAACCATCCAGGGGTAATTAATGTTTGCTTAGAAATTACAAGTAAATGCAGCAATAACAAATTGGTTGGATTAGTACTACTAATGCACAACCTTACAATCAAGATACTCTGCAATTTACTAGTATTACAATGATAGAACAATGCCAATATGTGAAGAATGATTCTCTCAAATTACAAAGCTCTCAAAACACTGAAAATGAAGCATAAATCTGATTCTTTTGAAGTCTGATATAAAAAACCAGCAAACTGAAACTGTAAACCAGCAACCTGTGAATCAATGAAATGCACATAACTTTATCAATTTACCTCCAAATTGAGTGAAATCAATTGCAATGAACCTCTGGAGGATAGGCACCCATGTCATGATGATGAAACAGCTTCAAAAAGCAACCATTAATTTACTTGCACAATTCCCAATGCTCCCAACATGGTACGGCCCTTAGCAAGGGCGATTTTGCAAGAATAAATCACACACTTCAAAATAAAATCTGAAAATTGCTAGGAAGGGTCGCCATAAGCTTAGGAATGAGATTGTTGAATACCCACAACAAAATTAAAATCATACAAGAAGCTGTTTTTGAAAATCTCATTCAGCCATATAATAACCAGCAACATGAAAAATTGGAAATATCTCACCAAAACTCCAACAATGATGCTCAATGTGCACTTCTGAATGAAGCACACTCTCAATCCACCATCTAGGGAACCATAGTTTCAGGCCCGAAGAATGGAGTGGAATTGCTAAGCTTTCCCTTAGCCGGATTCTGGATTTCAAACCAGCAGCATAACTTTACAATATTTCCAAAGATAATCAGCTCTTCAAACAACAACAATATATAAGTTTCAATTGGAAAATGAAACACTTCAAATTCCAAGAAGTCGAATCACTTCAACTTCCAAGAGGGATGCCACCTTTAAGCATTTACTTTTTGAAATAATAAAACATTATTCAACTTTCCTTTTAGGCGTCCATTTCCAAATTGCAACAATAAAGCATTTATTTAAATCATTAAATGCTCAACATGACCCCTTAATGACCCCTCTTTAAAACAACATGAAGTTATTAAGCCTAGGCGTGGGGTACAACTGAAAAACATGAAATTGACTAAGTATAAAAACTCAGTCCATGGAGATAACCAAAACCAATACCAATACTGAAACTGATGGATAGCAAGATGACTTAAGCTGAACGGTTGATGATGCCACTGCCAAAATTAGACTTACTAAAAATAGCCAACTGCTATAAATAGTAAGTTCACATCAAAACAACAGAAAGCCAAACTGAACACTGAACTGCAAAGGATTGAACTACTGCTAGACAGATACTACCAAAAGATAGACTTGCTAAAAATAGCAAACTGCTATAAATAGTAAGTCTGCACAACATCCTCTTAACGCCAACTGAGCAGTATTTGAAAGAGGAAACCCTAATTTTGCACAACTGAGGAGCCTACAGATTCTCAGAAATAGGCTAAATCCAAATGAAGAGCGTATGGCCAAAATGGGGACATTACAGTCCACCCTTCCCAAAATTGCTTGTCCTCAAGCAATTCTAATGCCTTCCCAAAAACCATGCTGAACCAAAAATGAAACTGAATATGATCCCTGGGTCCCAAATCAACCTAGGAGAAAGATAGCACCAATTGATGTACGCACTGCATTGTTGGATGCCAATACAAGAAGCCTCCTAATTAAAACTATACTGAAACACCATAGAAAATAATTCCAAAAGGCCAACATTAGCTTCATCATCATCAGCTATTGAATCACAAACCCAGGTAATTCCTGGATTCCAAATCATCCTCAGGAATATTGTTCCTCTAATCCGTTGCGCTACTCTAATTAAAACAACTGAATACCCAAGGTGGAGCAACATATCATGGTCCCCAAAAAACAATACACCAAACATGTCAGTGCCTAGGTCCCATATCAGTCTGTAGAACCTGCAAACTTCACTGTTATAATTCTGATCAGCAACATAAATGTTTTCAAACATGTTACCAAACCAATTCCAATCATAGAACAACACTCCACACACCATCACTGTACAATGCTTCTTTTGAAGCAAACTGCTTTCACCGAAAGAACTCCAAATAATCTTCACACATCTCACAACATGAGTTTCTAATTGATGAATCAAATCAACAATTAGTTCGCTGCCCCAAACAATAATGTATGAGATGTTACCAAAAATTCCACTGTCTATCATCAGAAGACAACCCATACCTGAATTTTGACCATACTGAATCATTCCCTTGGTCATCTGAGGCAGAAGTTCAGTCCATATAAGAGATAGAGAGACCTGAAAATGATTAAACCAGCTTCCTAATAGGTCTGAAAACATCCTAGGATCTGATTTTTGGAAAACCAGCATCCAAGAAAGTGAGCAGCAGCTGCAACTTAAGAATTTCTCAACAAAATGAGCAGAAATGCTCATGAACCAAGCTGGTGGCACCTTTAGCAAGAGACCCCATGCCACCACAAACCAACTTCTGATCATATTTCCTTCACAAATCATCAATTTATGATCAAAAGTAATGAACCAATGACAGTAAAAGAAGGTAGCAGCAGTCAAAGGACTGAAATTTTGGGACTTAACTCTCCAAGAAGCCTTTTTTTTATGCATACCAATCTTCATATAAATATACTTGAGATCCCACATACTAACTTTCAATTG
Source organism: Sequoia sempervirens (assembly GCA_007258455.2). Lineage (NCBI taxonomy): Eukaryota > Viridiplantae > Streptophyta > Pinopsida > Cupressales > Cupressaceae > Sequoia > Sequoia sempervirens. The sequence continues at coordinate 11,877 of VDFB02126175.1, forward strand.
GAGACATTTCCCAACACATAAGCTACATTCTGAGAATAATGTGCTGGTATATTCCCTTTAGAATTTTCAATATTACCTTCTTGCCGAATAATACCAGGATCCCAAACCAACAACAATGAAGAACCATTTCTCAGATGAAGAACTGCTCTCACCTAAATCCTCTGATTTGCTCGTTCCATCTGAATTGATGCTTCTTGAAACTCCAAAAAATAATCAACCAACCTACGTTCGTTGAAGAAATCGAATCCAGAATCTTGTGACATGATTTGCCGAAAAGATTCCATGAATCCTTCATCAAATGCAATTCTAAAATCAATCACTCTAAGAGAAGATGGTGATGAACTAAAATCTGACAAGAGTCTCACAAGCATCCTCATCAAAATATAAATAAAACCTTCATCAACATGCCCATCAACTCTTCGATGAACAATAAGAATGTCTTCATTTCTTTGTGTTCCAAGAGTTACCAATTCTTGCCGAGTGGATGCACTAGGAGCAGCAGTAGATTCAACTTCATGCAACTCACGTATCAACTCTCCAATGTTGGAAGACACACTCAAATCCCCTCCTTCAATAATCTCTAAAGCAATTCCTTCATCATTTTCAAAAAGAGGATTTACATAAACCTTACTAGAACCTTCTTCATACAAGAGATTGTCAAAAGCATGAAAAACTTGAGAATTTGAATGCTTTGGTCTCTCAGGGAAGCATTCCAAATCATATGTTTCTTGTATGAGATCAAGCTCATCAAGAATTACTTGAAGCTCCTTCGCTCTTCTTTTCTTTTCTTGCTCCCATGAATATTGAAAAGTAGCAATCTGATTTTCTGCTTCAATTAGGGTCTCATGCACTTCTTGCAACCTTGCTTTGGTAAGCTCATTCCACTCCAATGCCTTGTCAGCAATATTGGCCACTATGTCTTTGTCACGAATGATGTGCAAAAGACTAGATTTAATCTCCTCCAAGGAAAATTTAATGGACTTCATGTCATCAATAGAAATACAACATACAACTTCTCCCCTAGGCACATCATGAATCAAATGTTCTACTTGCCTATGAATTCTATCAAGTTTTGACAAAACTTGAATACCATTATTAGCAATGTGTGAACTTGAGCTGCAATCTTCATATGCTGGCTGAGATGATGTAGAACCACTTTGATGGATAAAGATTTCAAAAATGGTTTGAGTTGTACTCCTCAACTTGTCTCGCATGTGATGAACACTCTTCATCATTCCATCCATAGTGCCTTCCAATTCCTTAGCTTTTTGCCTTAGCTTGATTTCCGGTGAAGAGAAATCTGCCTTATAACTACTAGAAGCTTCTCCTTCCATGTTGTCTTCTACACATGATTCAAAAGAATTGATCAAATCAGCTTTGAAGTGGGAAGAGACTTCAACTTCCTCTTTCTTCTTCTCCTCCTTGACTTGACTTTCCAACCAGCATTCTCTGGAATTCTGAAGAAGCAAATTGCTGATTGAACACATATCTTCAACTAACCGAACTTCTCCTTCATTTGGATCTGCACTTATGGCCTCTTCATGCATCTTTGTTTCAACTTTTGTTTCCAAAAGTTTTTTCTTTGAATCTTCAGCATGAGGCTTCTTAACACAAGTCAACTCACTGTTCTCTTCTGTAGAAAACAAGAGTACTTCACTAGTCTTCAAGGCTTCCACTGATACATTACATTCTTCTACAGAATGCTTGGGTAAGTGCAAATTCGTGGATACCCCTTGAACCTTTGCAATGTCTTCAAAGGGATTCCAACTTTCATCCTCTTCAGCTTCAGATATCTCTTCTTTATTTTCAACAATCTTCTTCAAAAGTGGTTTCAACTTATCCTCACATTGACTGAAAATTTCCTTAACTAACAAATCAGCAGTGGGAGAAATCTGCTCTTCACGTTTATAAGCATCCAAGAGAAGAGTTTGGACACTTTCAGGAAGACTACCAGCTTCTTTAATTGTAGAGATTAGAATATTCATGACAGCTGCAAGCATACTCTCTTCTTGCTCACTCCAGGTCGAGGTGAAGAGATAATTAAACAAGTGATAAATCTGATTCTCCATCTCCAATTCTATCAATAAGACGCAAGCACTAACTTCAGAAAATGTCTTTAAAACAACTGCTCTTCTTGGAAACAAGCTACTACTAGTTTCATCCAAATCTTGAAAACTTTCCACTATCATATTCAATATGATCTTCATAGTTTCGTCATCATAGGGGAATTGGGGAATTACAATTCTTGTTATCTCCATGAAACAAGAAGAAATCAACAGCTTGGTTTCTTCATCAGGATGCCCCAACCAATAGGGCCGATTCAAAGAATTCATTGCAGGAGTTAGTGACAACTCCATTTTCTCCGAAGGTGATGGCTTCACTTGTCTCAAACATTGTTCTAACAAATGAAGAATGTTCTCTTCATTTTCTCTTGACTGAAATTCTTTGTCAAGTCTCTTTCCAACTATATACAGTGCCTCTACCAAACCCATCTCTTCATCAGCAGCCATGCCTTAATCTGACAAACTTGGTTTCTCAAATCTTAAAGAAACTGTGCCAACTTTTGGAAACCGCAAGGAGCTGAACTAGAATTTTGTTCTGACTTTGGGTGTAGT
>VDFB02126177.1:0-21432 GCA_007258455.2 Sequoia sempervirens
AATGTCCATAATGTCATATCAGTAGATATTGAATAGATCAACTAAAAAAAAAGGTGCCTCGCAAGGTTCTTCATTATATTCCCAGTATTCCACGTATGCAACAAATATTTAGGTGCAAAAGCTTAGCACAATTTATGGATTACCATGCATGGAATAGAAGTGGAGATGACATTCTTTGAATGTCTGCGGATGGTTCTACATTTAGGGACATGGAGGAAAAATGGCCACACTTTAAAGAAGAACCTCGTAATCTTAGGCTTTCATTGGGAGTGGACGGTGTCAATCCATTTGGAGAGCTAGAATCTATTTACTTAGTGTGGCCTATTTTTGTTATCAACAATAACATTCCTCCACGGATGTCAATAAAGAGGGAGCACATAATGTTGTCAATGATTGTTCCAGGTATTTGTTTACATCAATTTTCTTTAACGTAGTAGCATCTCATTTGTCTTATTTGTTGCATAATGACTTATATTTTTTTCATTCAATAGTCATGTACATTAATTTATATATATATATATATATAGCATATATATATAGGCTGCAAGAAATGGTTATAATAATTATGTAATGTTTATGTTCATTCAACTATGTAAGTACCAAGTTAAAGATATGAATGTATATATCAAGCCTCTTATCGATGAGTTACTAAAGTTATGGAATGACATCACTATGTATGACGTCTCTAGACCAATAGGACAAATACAATTTCAATTCCATGCAATGCTTGTATGGATAATTCATGATGCCCCAGGGCTAACACATTTTTGTGGTATGTTATAATGTCCGATTGCACTTTAACAATATTTAATTCTGGCGAAGTAGATATCATGGACATGTTTTTAAAATAATTCATTCATTATATATAATTATAAAATTAAGTATATTTAATCCAATTATATATGATCTTGCAGGTCTTCAAACAAAGGAAAAATTTTGCATGTCCTAATTTGAAGTCCAAAGATGAAATCTTGTCGCTCAATGTAAGTTTAGGAAAGCAGTTTGATGAGTATAGGCACTTCCTCCATAGAAATCATAAGTATCGAACTACTGAAAGTAAAATATTTTTCAATGGGAGAGAGATCACAAGTACCTAAAACTACTTAAGAATGACACCTTCTATGGAAGTTGGAATATAATAGAATTAATCAAGTTAAGGTTATATGCATTAGATCAAATTTTATCTATCATATGATATGTTTTGAATTTATATTTTTATATTGTGTTGTGTTTACTCATGTTGTAATTGACAATGATTGTCGTTGTTAATTTGTTTAACTTATATGCTTCATGAAGGTCATCAAGGCATTAATGGTCGGCTTCCACAGGGACTGAAAAATTATCCCAAACAATTTAGTAGGTTCCCTACTATGAGCAGCTACAAATTGTGCATTTGTTTGATACAATGCATGTTGGAAAGAATATAACAAAAATGTTATGAAAAATATTGGATGGAAGGCATGACAAAGAAAAAATTGTCAAAATTTGTAGTGACATTCAAGAAGCCAATCATGCAATGAAAAATGTCATTCAATTAAATAGCGATGGAGACCAAATTAATAGAAGTTCCCTTCCTTGGTTATTAACAAAGCAACAAAGCAATGCTATAAAAGAAGTCATATAAAAAATTTGATTTCCCATAAGATTTGTTGCGAATATAAACAATATAATAACAAAGAAAGGTGAATTTGGGTCAGGGATGAAAACGCATGATTGGCATACCTTCATTAAGGTAATTATTCTGGTATATTATATACAATTGTATATTGCATGTACTTTTCAGTGTATTATGTTTACTACTTTTAGAAAAATAATGAAAAGATCTTTTTATAATTGTTGCAGTACGTTCTACCTCTATCTCTCCCAGACAACTTTGACAACAATGTCAATCAAGTTATATATGATCTTGCAAAATACATGAGGTAAATAATGTAACACCCCTCCGTTTTGGACATTTGGATCGGCACTGCTTTCTTGGTAATGTTTGATTATGCTTGATGTGACTGTGAACTTAGTGCTTGTTTGATTATGAATTGTTTGGTGATGTGCATGTTATATTGTAATGTGACGTTTGTGTTTGAACATGCTTAGACTTTCAAACTTGAGTACTTGCGATCGTGATTGTTAAACAACGTAGAAGCTATATGTTGATGTGATGTTATCTTATTCTGATGTATCTTAATGACATGTTTTAGAATAATTTGGAAGATATCTGATTAAGTGATGTTTTATGCTATCGATCATATCATTGTTGTTAGATGCCTCAGTTAGAGATACTATATTGGTGAAAGGGGCGGATTGTATCACTCGCTTGCGAGCGCCCTACAATTCCAAGATTTCCTCTTCATGGCATGTTTGATTATAATGTACATATATATTTTGCACGTTCGACATGTTCTTGGTTGCAGGTTTGCAGGTACATGACATCGACTCGACCTGGTTTCACAGGTGTGAGCGTGTCAATTTACCAACGGTAATTGATTGGGAGATAGTAGCTAGGATTTCCAAACCAAGTCGTCACCCTAGTTATAGCGTGTTTTCGGGTTGTCGTCGGGGTCAGTTGTTTTAACTTGGTCAGTTACCCTTGAGTGTTTATTTAATTTCAAGTTTAAAGTTTATTAAATGACTTGCATGGTTTAATTGATGATTAAATGCGTTTAGTTGCAATGTTGAAATGTGATTTATTAATTGATTATTTGAGGAAATTAATAAAATAATGATTGGGTTATTGATTGATTTGATTAATTAATAAACTAGATTTAGTTTATTAATTAATTAGATTAATAGTGGATATAGTCTAAAAGATGGTTTAATCTATTTAGTTTCGATAATTAAATGCAAATTATCTTGTTTGTTAATTGGGTTTAAATTAATTAAAATAATTCTTTAGTTACTAAGGAATTGAATTATTTAATTAATTGGACTAAGTTATAAATTGATTTGTTAATTAATGAATAAACTTGAATAAAGGAATTATATGGTCTTTAATGAATATTTGATTTAAATTATAAAGGTAATGGAAATCATATTTGAGATTTAATTTAAAGGAGATTATGAGTTTACATGAGAATTATATTTGAAATTTAAAAGTGTTTTAAAATTTAAAAATACAAAAGCCTTTTAATGAATTAATTAGGAATTGGGCTTTTGAATAAAAAAATGAGATAGTGGAAAATTTAAGGTTTTCTTTGACAAAAAAAATAAAAAAAATGGAATAAAAGTCTTTGGTTGGAAAAGAAAAGGAGGATAAATTATTATGCTTGCAATTGGAAAGAGGATGGGGAGGCTATGGTTTTGCTTGAAATCTTGAAGGAGGGCTTGGAATTCTCCATGGTTGAAGGCTTCCCAAATTTGGAGAAAACACAAGGTACTTTCATTTTCTCTCCTCTCCCTCTTCTCATTTTGCTTGGTTGAAAACTTTAGCTTTAGATTCTTTGAAAAATCCAAAGGAAAAGCTGTCAAATTTGTTCAACCTCTATTTAGTTTTGAAAATAGGAACTTAGAAAGTTTCAATTGAAGAAATTTGATTTCTTGGCTGTATTGGAAAAAGGAAACCCAGAAAATTCATTATGTCTTTTGTTCAAATCTGCCTCCTCAATCTTTCTTCAAGAAAAATTTGCCAATATAGGCTGTGGGATGATATGTTTTGGTTATAAATGACCATTTGTATAATTTTGCATACAACTTTATGCATATGAGAGATTTTTTGTTTTTTTAAATGACTGTTAAAAAAAAAAAAAAAAGGAATTGCATTCTAGTTTTTACCAGACGCAGGGTTTGTTTTATTTTATTTTAGTTTATTGGTTTTCATTTTATTTTGGTTATGGGCGAAGTTATTTAATAAAAATAAATAAATTTTATTTGTTTTGGTGGGGTGGGGAGACCAACCCCCACCACCACCACCGCTGTCGTCGCCGCCAAGGGTCGGCTCTGTGTGCTCGGCACACAGCCCCCGCCGCCGTGAGTGATGGTGACTGTGTGCGAAGCACACAGTTCCGCCGCCATGGGCGACGGTTGCTGTGTGCTTTGCACACAGCCACACCGCCGTGGGTGGCGGCGGGCAGTGGGTAGAACACCCAGCCCTGCCGACCACGGGAGGCAGGGGTCTGTCAATCTAGGGCTTCGGCCCTTTGCAAAACAAAAAAAAAGGATTTGTATAAGGGTTTTAAAAGTTTCTATTATTGTTTATATGTTATTTACAATGTGTAAATTTATATGTATGTTTTATAATATATAAATATAATACATATATTATAATATTATAATATTTATGTATATATATTTATATATTATTAATATATATATATATATCTATATAAACATAATAATTTAATTAAATAAACTATGTTATATGGAAATTTTTAAGATGGGATTTAAATTTAAACTTTAATAATTTATTTATTTTATGCAAATAAAATAATAGTTTATTTAATTAATATTTTATTGGGCATAATATTTATTTGGCATATTATAATGATGGTAAATAGTAAATGGAAATTTTAAAGTGATTATGTGATTATAATAATCGAAGGGAACTATATTTTAATGAGTAGTCATAATTTTAAAAGAATTGTTTTTAAATAATCATGTAGGGTTGATTTTGCCATTAAGTTGTAATAAACGGTACTCTCTTAACTAATCAAATTGATTCAAATTCGGTTTTAATTGAGAAATCATGGAACTTTATAATGATATTTAGAGGTACACGTTTAAATGATAATTGAATATCTAGAAATTAGAACTTACTCTAGGATGATTCTCGCATTGGTAACAAAGAAATGAAAGCTGATGTTGATCATTTGTAGAATATTGAATTCGTCTAATTTATTTATTTAATCCAGGTGGTAATATAGATTAGGTGATTTGAGTAACATTTAGTTAAATCGTCGATGCAAATTTGAATTCAAGATTAATTTATTTTCTCTACATGTCTTTTTAGCAAAATGTTCTAAGTAAAGAAGACAATTGAGAAACTTAGGGTTAATGAATGTCTTAGTTCACATAGATGGTTATGGTCTTTAACTATGGAACAAAATTGAAGAGCCTAGGATAAACGAATGATGTATTTAAATCAAAGAATTGTATTTGTCAATTGTGGATTTACTGAAAATTTGATTTTGATTAATTATAGATTGACCAAGTAGAGTTGTATTATTGGAATTAAATTCTTTAATGTCGGCAAAAGGATATGTGCATTTACTATTCAGTATAATTGATCGAAATATATTATGTTCAAGTAGAGATGAGTTTTAGTTGATTTATTTAATGTTGAGTTGAAATTGAAGACTGATTTGTTGATCTAAGTGCTATTTATCAAGGTGTTTAATTATAGAATATAATGGCAAAACTTAGAGAAAGGAAGGACTTATTAGTTAATCGAAATGTTTTGTTAATTAAGCAATTTTTATTTACAATACATGATTGTGAGTCATAGAGTGATTGATTGGTCTATTCCATTTCAATGATGTTATATATTAAATGTCTGGGTTTTAGTATATGAAGTTTCGAGTATGTGATATGTTCCTTGCGTATTTCTTTTCATGGAAAGAAATGGGTTCGAATGTTTGATAAATGCAAGTCATGTAACTGTGTTTGACTGGGTTTAGGAAACCCGAACATTAGTTTACTTAACTGTCTGGAATGCTTGTAGTGTTATGATGTTCGTCCTCAGTGTTGGGAGAATAGAGTCAATGTTGAAGTCTTCTAGATAGGAGTTCATGTATTGGTTTGGGATTGTGGTGCGTGAGTCAATTTTGTTGTGCCATGGGAAAATGTGCATGTGACACCATGTCGTTTCACCCGGTTTTCACATTCAGGTCTTGTATTTTGTACCTCCTTTGGAATAGGAGAGGGTAATGTGGTTTGTACCTCCTTTGTTTGGAGTGGGTTTCTGTAATTGGTTTCTCCAGTGTTTGGAGTGGGTTTCTGTAATTGGTTTCTCCAGTGTTTGGAGTGGGTTTGTTCTTTGCTTTCCTCTAGTGTGTGGAGATGGTTTTAACCTTGTTTTCCTCCAAGTGTTTGGAGTGAGTTTTCTTGTCTTGTGCCTCCTTGGATTGGAGAGGTTGTGTTATCTGGTCACCTTTTGTGATTATGACCATGTGTGTTGTCTTAGGAGAGTGGCTTGCAAATGGGCGTCGACGCACAAAGTGGCACCAGGATAACCCTTTTGCAAGTTGGTTAATTCAGTGATAACTAAATTAAACTTGTAGAAGTTTATGATGCATCAAACATTAAATAAGATTAAGTATGCCTCGCTCATGGACCCAAGGGCTTGTTGTAGACTTGGGATGAGACGGGAAGGCCTGGAATGGCAAGATCATCTATCTCGTCTTCACGAGAGGTATTTGGTTCCGCATGAGTAAGCATGGGTGCCGGGATTTCGGTAGAGGCCACCAGGATAACCCAAGGTGGGGGCCGGAGCCTAGGAAGATTCCCAAAGGATATCCCTTGACAAGCTATGCGATGACACTCTTCCTAAGTCAACAGTTTGTATATGTTTTATGTGATCCCCTTGATCTATTCTATGTCTGGAAGCAATGTAACCTAAGGCAGTGTTGTGTGAGTCGTACCTAGAGTTGTACGTTTGACCGTTCAGTCTTGTGATGAGGTCTTGTATTCATTTTGTTTCAGCTTTGTGTGACTCGTGTCTAGTGGTAGATGGTCTTGGGTAGGAATTCCTGGTTACTATCTCCTAGCACGGAGGGAGTGGAACCTTTTGGATTCCACGCGGTCGGGTGGCGTGCTTATATCCGTTGGTTCTTCTTCATGTTCGTGTGATCATGTTTTCCTTTTGGAGAGCTCGTGGGAATCAGATTCTTCTCACACTTCATTCTTTCAGCTCTTATTGTATTTTATTACCCCTCATTTGTTATCGAGGTGGAATTTGTAAAGTGTAATCATGACTTTTGGATTTACCTCATTCGGGTAATGAGTGTTGTAATCTTATTGTTTAAATATTGTTAATGGAAATCTTTTGGTATTTCTTATCCTTCATTGCAAGTTATCTTGTATGGAATGTATGTTGTCTCATTTCCTTAAGTGATTATGTTTCTGTTTATTGTAGTGTTGTTGATGTTGGGTTTTAAAGTAATCTTTGTCTCGTGGCCCTAGAGGATGTTGGCAATGTGTTTTGTCTTATATGTTATTTGTTTTAAAAAAAAAATTGGTGCACTTGAGTAGTGATTTGCAACTTCTTCTAGGGTTGTGTGGCGGGGCATTACAAATAACGAGATTTTTTCAATTCGTTGTATACATCTTATAATTGCCATTTTTTTTACTTGTTATGTAATATATTGTATATTTTTGTTAAATCTCGTTAATATATTTGTGCCTTGAATCACTTGTAGATGGTTAATACCAAAGAAATCCATATAAAGAAGATATAAATTATTGCACATTGCCTACGTGAAATGAAAAGTGTCTACCTCTATTACATTTTTCAATGCACAAGAACACTACCTCATACAACGTTGAGGAGATTGAATCTGTGTGTGGACTTGTACACACAAGGTCAATGTGGATGGTTGAGGAGGCACTTGGAATTTTTGAAGGATTTGGTTAGAAAAGAGCACATCTTGAGGGTTATATGGTGGAGGGATATATGGTATACCAGACCATGGTGTACATTAGTGAATATCTTCTTAAGTTTGCAAAAAAGATCCATGTAGATCGCATTTGGGATCCCAACTCCATTAACAAATTCAAGGGGAGTACCTGATGGGGAAAGGTAGATTGAGGAAAGTGAGAGGTAATTATAAGATGGTCATGGAGATTAATTGGAATACATTTTACATATGGTTTTTATGTATATTGTACTTATTTAATTTTTAATCTTCAATATACACCAATTATAAATTAAGGTCATATAATATGGTATTTAACTAATTATATGTCATTTGTGAATTTCAAATTTTTTTTATACAGTCGGTCAAGAGTGGGATGCACTACATTTATACGTCACAAACAATCTTGATTGGATGACGGTATGGATTGAATGATGTCAACAATCTGGTCATGCATTAACATTGGAAGGTGTGGCTTCATTGGTTAAAAGAAGCTCATCAGAATGGAGACCTAATGTTACACAAAGGGAAATTGATTTAGCATATGGTTTAAGAGATAAACAGTAATGAGCAAATATATTAATCACCCATATTATTTAATTATTTTCAATTATATTGATGTATATATATGTTGAGATTGTTTTGCATACATCTCGCCAAGAAAAATATGTTTATCAACCTAATGACATATTGCAAATAATTTTTACATGTTTGGATATTGTAGGTGAAACACCACAAGGCTATGTGGTGCGGAAGTATCGAATTTGAATCAAAATGTTGGATGACATGAAGAAACTTGTGATTCGTATAACCTAATCTTCGTGACTAATGTTTCATCTAGAAGCTGCATTATCTTAGAAGTCTCAGAAAATCGATACTATGGGATTTTGGATGATATACTTGAGTGTGACTTTAAGTCCTTCAAATTAATTTTGTTCGTCGTCCTATGGTACAGGCTACGATTGAATGAAAATGATCCTGAAAGAACTGTTATTGAGCATGATAATGGATTTACCATGGTTAATACAAGGTTGATCGAGCAAGCTGGAAATGAGCCCTATGTTCTTCCAAGCCAATGTGAGCAGGTATTTTACTTAGAGGTTCCAAGTAAACCGGGTTGGTCATTTGTTGTTAGACATGATCTAAGAGGAAGGCCGGTAAATTATAATGTGGTGGAAGAAGAAGATACTGAAGAAATAGAAGATGATGTAGATGATGATCAGGACCAACCGTTAGTTGATTATGTCCCTGACGAAGATGTCGAAGAGGAGGAACTAGATCATGATGATGTAGGAGTTAATGTTCATGAAGATGATATCTGTGTGGATGATGACATTATAGAAACTGATATCAATGACGATGATGATGATATGACCAATCCTTACAATGTCGAATCTAGATCGGATGATACAGACAAAGAGTTGGATGAAAAAGAAGATCAATGACATTGAAATGTATAAGTTATGCGCTTATATTATCTATTTGATATTAATTTCTTGATAGAATTATATTTGACTTATGTGGTTACATAATTAATTCATGATGTTTTTAATTTTTATTCCATTACATAATTAATTTAATGATGTACTTTTTAATGTTTAAAAGGTCAAAAAATTAAAACATTTCAATAGTGATGTTAACAACCTTGAAATAAGTGTGTTTTATGTTTCATGTGATCATAAAAGATTAAAAAGTTAGTTGTAGAGGTGGTTGTTCAGTGGTTGATGTGTAAAGGCCTTTAAAAGGAATAAAGTGATCATTGTAATGGTTGTTGATGGTTGAGGATTTAAAATACAAGCTCTTGGCATTCGAAAATCTGTGTTTTTCTTCAAAATTTCTATATTTTACCTATTATGCAACACTGTACTGTCACATGCAGCCATATTTTGATGTGAAATCAATTCCAAGTCATGGAGATATGTGTTAGCTTTGATTTGAATATGATTTGAGGGCTTAAGGCATTGATTTCAGTTAGAAAGCTTCATTTCTTTGCATACAACCCGGTTACCCTATTTTTGAGGGTTTTGTAGTCCAAACATGATATAAAGGGGCTCTTACACTTTTTGTGATTACTGTAGCTTGTGTAAGAGGCCCCATGGATACTGTTGTAATTGTAGGATGCATGAATAGGACTTAGGATGAGAAATAAAGAAGGTATAGTTGTTGTCCTCAATAGTTTTGTGAAGAAAAGCATTTGAAATGAGAGGTTCAAGCCTAGGTTTCAACAAAACATGTATGTGAGATCGATTTATGAATTTTTTATCTATGTCTGGACTTAATAGGTTGTTTTGAGACACTAAATATAAATGATATACATACACACACACACACACACACACATATATATGTATGTATGTATGTATGTATGTATGTATGTATGTATGTATGTATATGTATTTTTAAATGTAAATGTAAATCTGATTAATGGATGCTCTCTAGAGACAATAAATGCAACATATCATTAAAGAAATCTATATCTATGTATATAAATTATTATTATTTCTAAATGCAAGTGTAAATGCAAAAGGCATATGGTTTGTAGTGTTATAGATACAACATATCCATAAAATTAATGTAATTGAAATTAAAGTCTTCTTATATAATATGAGAAGTAGATCAAACTATTAAACTACATGAGAAATAAATGAAAACAGTAAATGCATATGTATGTGTATTTGTAAATGTAAGTGTAAAATATATAAGAATAATGAAAATTATAAAAGAATACAAGGAAAGGTTTAGAGTTTAGAGTGGGAGAGAGATAGAGGATAGAGGGTTTAAGGGTTTAGAGTTTAAGGGTTAATATTTTTAGGGTTTAGAGTTGAAGGTAGAGGGTGTTGGTTTGTTTTTTACACTATAACCAGGTTGGTCTTCGAATCTACCTATGGGATTGCCAATTCCAATCAAGGGAAGCTCGAAGGACCTGGACCAACTGATGAGGACTTTAAAAATCCTCCTACTCTTTGGGCTCTGCAAGACCTAGGAAGGTGATCCCTTAATGTGTTTACAACCTCTGCACCAATATCATAAAAAACATTAACACATAACAGATAATCCCATTGAATAGCTCAACACAATAGGATAATATCGAATAAAATTGGTTGTTCACCTATAACATCAACTATGTGGAGCATGAGATAATTACAACACAATCCATAGTAAAATATAGTCATTAATTTGCAATTTGTAGCAAGCTCTAGGCAAAGACAAACAATTATTGAACTACACAAATAAGTACAACTTAGATCAGTGCCATATATCCATTGTAGGAGTCAAATTCATACAAGCATCCTAAAGGTTTATGATAGATTTAATACATAACATATAACTTATAAGATCCACGACAATATTGCATTACAGATTTCATCAATAGCCATTCTCACCTATCTACTTATCAAATCCTTATACAAAACATATCGCCTATAATCCCATTCCAAGCATTTTAATTAATTCCTTGAATTAAAAGCTAAAATAAGAGTTATACACACCACAATAATGAGATGAATCCCTCTTTCTGCTGGGATCCCTCTGTCTCTCTGCCCTCTACCCATAACCCTTAACCCTTAAACTCCAAACCCTTAAACCCTCACCCCCTCTCTCTCTCTCTCTCTCTCTCTCTCTCTCTCTCTCAAGTCTCTCCTCTGCCCCCCTCTCCCTCTCTTAGGTCTCTATTTACATCTCTCACTCCGCCCTCATGTGTCTCCCCTCTACCCTTAAACCCTAAACCTTAACCCATGCAAACTCTAAACCCTCTGCCCATATCTCTCTCCCTCCCTCCCTCTTTCCCTATCTCTCTCTCAAGTCTCACCCTCCTGCCCACGCCTCTCTCTCACTCACTCTTATCTCCCTCCTCTACCCTTAACCCTCTACCTTCTACCCTCTACCCTTAACCCCTTTACTCTCTATCTCTCTCCCACTCCCTCCCTCTCTCTCTCCTGAATCCCTCTATCTCTCTCCCTCTACCCATAACCCTAAACCCTTAACCCTCCCAAACCCTTAAACCCTCTACCCTCTACCCTCTCCTCTCAATTTTACTCTTTCTATCTCTCTCCCCTCTACCCTACCTAAACCCTAAACCTTAAACCCTTAACCCTTAAACTCTAAACCCTTAAACTTTTAACCCTTAAACTCTAAACCCTTAATATTAGGTGTGTATTAAAACATTATAAAAGTATAAATTTTGGAGTTCTATTAGGAATTGAATGATAAATGGCGATGAATGGGAAAATCTAAGGCACTTTAATATTTTCAACTAAAAAGTTAGAGTTCAATTAGGATTAGTGTTCACTTAGGGTTAGGTTTAGGGTTCAATTAATGTTCAATTTGGGTTAGGATTGAGGATGAGGTTGGGGTTTAATTAAGGTTATGAATTCAATAAGAGTTCAAATAGGGTCAAGGTTAAGGTTGGGGTTGGGGTTAAGGTTCAATTAGGATAAGAATTAGTGTTAGGGTTAGGATTAGAGTTCAACGTAGTTCAAAGTTAGGGTTATGGTACAATTAGGACTAGTGTTCAATAAATGTTCAATTAGGGTTAATACTTAATCAAGATTAGTTTTAAAGTTCAATTAGGGTTTGGGTTAGGGTTGGGACATGAATCAAATGCAGGGTTTGATTAGAGTTAGGTTTGGGTTTAGTTAGAGTTAGGGTTAGGGTTGGGTAGAATTCAATTATGCTTAGTGGTCAATTACAATTAGATTTAGTGTTCAATTACCTAGGGTAAGGGTTAGAGTCCAAATAGGGTTAGGGTTTAACTAGGGTTAGGATTAGAATAGAATAAAGTTTTGTGTTTAATTATGATATCTAGAATTTAGTATAATTTTAGAAAATGAAATGATTTGGACACAAAGAAAAAAAAATAGAAAAGTTGATTTTATATAGATCTTATTTCTTAATTTATTCTAAAATTCTAATTAATAATTGTTTAATTAATATAAAATGAATATTTAATTCAATTTAATTGTATTGTATTAGATAATTAGTAAAACTAAATAGATAATAAATGTTTTATGGATTTTAAAAATTAGAATTTAGTTTAATTTTATTTGTAATGTCAAATATTAAAATTGTAGATTGAAATACTTAATTTATTTTAAAATATTTATAATTAATGTTCAATTTATAAACTAATATTAAGACATTAATAAATATAACCCGCAACATAATGTATTAAAGACGCATCAAAGTATTTATCATTCCTTCGGCTTCACCAGATGAGACACGTGGCACTCACCCGCAATATCACAATCTTGCAATTTCCGATTGCGGGATGGCGGGGAACGGCTGAGATGCGGCCAGACTCAACTTCTAATCTCCTATCGTATATCTTCTTTGACTTGACTAGTTGCCCTAATTTCTCCACTTTTGCTCATTTTTAATGAATTTCCCCCTAGCCTTGTCAAATATTTCATTTTAAATGTTTTACTTTGGAAGCAATGAAACATTTAAAATATATTGCACAAAAATTTCCTTGGGCCGCACCTTGTACAGTCCACGTGGCACCCGCCCATGATTTCGCAATCAACCAAAGCACCATCGTTGGATGGTGGGGAACGACTCATATCAAAGGACAGTTGATGAATGGTCGCGCAAATTTGATCCCCTAGATGGAACACATGTCGCCCGCCCGCGATATCGCCATCCTACAATTCCCAAACACGGGATGGCAGGAAAGTGTTGATCTTGAAGGAATTTTGATCGATGGTATCGTGAATTTCATCCTTCTAAAAAATAAAACATTCATTAAAGGGAAAGGGGACATTACTAGGCGGATGGAAAACAACAACATAAGTTTTTTTAAAACCGTTCAGCACAGGGCCAACTAGGACTTAGGAAAATAAAACCCGCGGAGGAAATAAAATATTAAGACCAAAGGGACTATGCCTAGACGGAATGATGGGGCATAAGATATTTTTAAAACCCTTCAAAAAAGGTAACAGTGAAATAGATCCCGACCAAGGCATTAGGTAAACACAAGGGTTTAAGATGAAGACAAAGCTAAAACCCTAGCCCTAAGAAATTTTCCAACACCATGAAAGACCAGTGACATAAGGCAGGGCATGAGTGAAACATTAGGAACAAAATTTGAAGTTCCATCAGTACATGAGAACCTCTAAAATTTATATGAAAAAAACATAAATACATTCATGAAGAAGTGAAATAAGTAGTTTTTTTTGTTTCAAAAAAAATATCACAACTCTCTACTATAAGTATATCATTTAAAAAATAAAATGCTCATTTAATAAAGTAAGACACTCATTTAAACAAGTATTGTTATCATAGTGAAAAAATATTGTTCTTATGTGTACAACAATTGGGGTAGCAATGTACATGTTGGTATCTTTTTTTACTACTAAAAAATGTAACCAGGTTTGTCTTCTAATCTACCTATGGAATTGCCAATTCCAATTAAGGGCAACTCAAAGGACCTGGACCAACTGACGAGGACTTGAAAAAATCCTCCTACACTTCGGGCTCTGCAAGACTCGGGAGGGGGATCCCTTAATGTGTTTACAACCTCTACACAATTATCATAAACAACATTAACAATAACAGATAATCTCACTTAATAGCTCAACACAATAGGATAACACTAAATTAAATTGGTTGTTCATCAGTAATATCAACTATCTAGAGCATGAGATAATTACAACACAATCCATAATATAAGATAGTCATTGATTTGCAATTTGTAGCAAGCTCTAGGAAAAGACAAACAAATACTGAATCATACGGGTAATTACAACTTAGATCAGTGTCATATATCCATTGTACGAGTCAAATTCATAAGTATCTAAAGATATATGATAGATTTAACGCATAACATATGAAATCCTCGACAAGATTGCATTACAATCTCATCAATATGTATTCTAACTCAATACTACTTATCAAATCCTTATACAAAACATATTCGCCTATAATTCCATTCAAGCATTTTAATTAATTCCTTGAATTAAAGCTAAAATAGAATCATACACACCACAACAATGAGATGAATGAAACAACCCTTAGTTATTTATTCAAAGTTCAAATATGCATGCATACAGTGGAGAGACATGAGTTTGAATTTATCACTACAACTCAAATGCTAGTACTGTTATATAACATTAAATCCCCATGAACTCAAAACCTGTTACAAAATTACTCAAAACCTAAATTGCATTTTTCTATAAAACCATCGATCTTTACAATTCGCTCTACAACTTCACCTAGACTCGACCAAAATTATCTAACTTGCTAACTTGTACTTCTGGCCTTGAAATCCTTCTTATAGAAAATGAAAGAGAAAACAAGCATCGGGCCAGAAAGTACACATGTCACCAACCAATTGGAGCACCTGGTGATATTCCAAAAATCGTTACAACAACAATCACCCTGGAGAATATTCTTGTTCATGATGTCAGCTGAGAAATGTTGATGCAATAACAAAAAACCACAAGAAACCCACGCCGAGAATGTCATCAACGTAAAACTAGAACCGTTGTAACCGCAACATCTAATTTACCACCTGTTAGTAGCTCATTCCTTTTACTCTTCCTCAGTCAAATACTTAGCTACCCATTTCTGGTATTCTTCATCAGTCGGCCAGTCAAAATTAATCACCTCATTTACCTTTGTACTATAAGGCATGTATTTTACCACTACCTGATTTGCATCTCTTTCAAAAGACTCTAAAAATAAGCTGGTATTAATAATATTATCCATACAACTCACCAACAAATCATAATCTGAGTCATCACAAATTAATTTAATTTGATCAATGATGACCTTCCTTGCTTGATCCTGCCATTGTTGGAGTGTTCTGATTTTCCCCTTCTCATCAATTATATCAGGTAACAATGTGTTACCCCAATCATTGAAATTCTTCACCAACTCCCTAATCTTCCTACTCAAGTCATCTGGTAAGGTATGAAAACATTGCAATGATTTTACTAACACATGAGTAGGCTTTAATGATTGGGGCCTATTATTTATATCAAACCTTGAGGCTTTATACATGATATCTAGATCACTGGCCCTAGGGATCCAATTTTCAATTATTGGTATCACTACCTCCTGATCCCTATCAATATTCTTTATTGCTTCCAACAACAAATAATATAAAGAATGTATAGATAGCAATTTAGTATCTACCTTTTCATTTAAATTCCTCAAGATAGTAGTAACAATCTCTTTTTCCTTTGAAAGAAATCCCTCTTCTCTTACCTTTACCGATGTCTGTAATTCATCAATTTTTTGAATGAGCTGCTTCTTCGTAGGATCAACAAAGCACTATGTTTCTTCATCAATTTGTTCTAAAGGAGGGGTGAGGGTAAGATTCTGACTGGGAGACCCTAGTGTGGAAACAATTGGAGAAGAAGGAGGCACTGACCATGCTATGGAAGGTAATGTACTAGTCCCTGGAGCACTTGATGTCTCCCCAATCTGTCTATACCTGAACCTTTCCACCTCAATTTGCAACTCAACATTCCTTTGTTGCATCTTGTTTTATTCTTCAATCAAAATGTTATACTTCTCCATTAGGCTTTTCTTTTCAACCTCCTCCCTTTCAATAGTTTTTTGGGCCAATTTGGCCACATTCACAGTCAAATTAGTGGCCTCGATGGTTGAGGTCTCTAAAGCTCTCTTTATTATTAATCCTCCTCTGAAATTTGGATTAATATCAGAAACATCTAGTTTTCTCCCTTGTGGGGCCAATGCCCAAATTTCCAAAGTTTCATATTCCTCACTGAAGGCAGAGTTTTGCAATGCTTCCTTGACTTCTTCCTCAGAGTCTTGAAAGGGATTCTTGGACTTCATAATAGCATTAAAGGCTACTACGTCTGCAATGTCCCATTTAGGAAGAATCAATACGCCAGCCTGACTCACCAGTTTTCTTCCTTCTTCAGGAGTGATGTTCTTGAATTTTTCCATTAATTCATCTTTTACCTCCTCATCATTCTCCTGGTCTAACCTATCAGGCCTCAGTTCTCTTCTCTGCCTACATTTATCTTGATATTCTTCAAATTTCATCCTCCATACCAATTGCAAGAATACAAAAGTTTTTACAAATGTATTGTCATCTAGAAACTCCTTGCATGCTTCCATTCTTGCATCTTGTACAAATTTTCCTTTCATATCTAAATCAGATAAAACCAATTCTACTGGCCTAGGAGGGGAAGGCATACCAACCTACATGTCCTGATCAGTAACAATAATCTCATCCATCAAATCCTCCTGTGGTTGATCAATTCTTTGCCTCTTAGAGCTTGGCTCAGATGGTGGTGATGAGGGATTATCTTCTGGAGATGATTCTAAATCAATGATTTTGATTTCCCTAGGTACTTTGAATTTTGGACCTGGTTGTAGAGGCACCTTCATTATTTGCTTTCCTCTTTTTTCCACTTCTTCCTCATCACTGCTACTATCCTTTTTCCTCCTATAAATGGGCCACCTTTCTGTAGGCTGGTATACTAGCCTTGTTTCAATTGGCCTGGCACCTTGTTCTTGTACACCCAGACTCAATTCTAAGTTTATCTTCTTGGTTTTCAATGTGCCCATAATCTCTTTGAAGTTCTCCGTCAGAAAATCAATTTTCTTATGGTGGGGACTGAACTCCAACAGTGGATCATACTTGGGATCCATTTTATGCACAACATCTAGTAGCTTACTATAAGCTATCCATTTCTCCTTATTCAACTCCTGTCTATTTAGGTCGAACTCATTTCTAATCAAGTCCTTAGGGAATTTGAACTCATGTACAAATTTTCTAGCTTTTATTCTTTGTCTGAAAAGAGAAAAGAAACCCTCAGGATCATGTTGTCGCTTTGGACTACATCTCAAATGGTAATCAATAAATAATTTATCAAAATGCGTCCAGCCTCCCTTTGAAAATGCAAAATCAGACACCACTGTATAATCTGGGAAAAATGTTCCCTTACCCCTTCTAGTGAGGTTGTCCTCATGAATACAACCTATCTGTCACATAACTTCTGCAAACCCCACTCTTGGTGGTACATTGTATGGCAGTATATGAGGGGCTCCTTGAAAACCATATACTCTCAAAACAGTGTTGACTGGGTATGGGATAATGTCACCCCAGTTAAAAACCTTCAATTCTAGCTTCCTCCCCTTTGGCCTAAGGCAATCATGTAATTACTCAGGAATCCTAGGTACATTCACCATCAATCTAGCCCTTAATCTGGAAGCAAAACAATTATCAAATTGCACATAACTAGTGCTTTCCTTATTACAAGATAAATATGCAGCCCATATCTATACTGGCAATCTTTCTCCATCAGCCGATTGCCTTAATTTCATCTTCTCAGAGAAGAAGTCAACATTCTTAAACAAAAACATATGCATCAACATAGAATACCAAAATAATTGAGTGTTGGTATCATTTTTCTGCACCTTAGATATCCCCTCATGCATCCTCTCAATCAAGAAAGAAGCGAAGTCATAGGTCACATAGAAGTTAGGGTGTTGTATTTGCACCCCCATGAACATGTATGCAATGGGCATTACCTCACCAGGACTGAAACCCAAAATCTGACACAATGAATAGAAAGTGGCCAGGAAATGTTTTGCAAAACAATTCAATCTGAAAGGTTCTTGGTCACTAGGGCTGATATGAAATCTAGAACCTCCTGCCCTAGCCAGATGAGGTGGAAGCAAATTAGCTCTAAAAAGAGACTTCAACTTTGCATATTCATGCTTCATTTCCTCAAGATTGTTAGGAACCAAGTCTTCACTCGGTTCACTCAAGTCAAAAATCTGTTGGATATCATCTCTATTAATGTTTAATAGAACCCTTCCATCATTATCCCTAATTACCCATGTGACGGGGTCATACCTTGTGGCCACTGCCCTAAGCAGGTCTACATCAGGGAACACATTTGGTACCACCAACTTCCCCATGTCATACATCCATCCATTTGAAAAGGGGTGAGGAAAATTCCTCTATCCATACCATAATCTGAACATTTCCAAGCCGGTGAGGGGAACCCTAACATCAGCAATGTTGGAGCAATTATACACTAATCCTTCCCCCAGGATTTTCCCTCGCATCAGAACCAATCATTTCTTTCTATCATTCGATGACAAAGGAAATTGATCCAGGAAATCATCGTGCAGGTTTCTTTTTAAATATTCAACTTGGCCAGAATGTTGATTGGGTGCTGCCATCTCGGACAAACTAGGGCTTCATTACAATGTTACACTTCAAGTAGCTAGGACTAACCAGAGATAGGAAATTACAGAACAAATTACTGCAATTTCTCACAGTCTATAATTAAACTATAGCCCTAACATGTTTATCAACAAACACAGCCAATCCTTTCCCAAATTCAAGTGCAGAATGACTGGGAAACACAGAAAATAAACTCACGACTTTGTTCGCAGAAACCCCAAATTCTGGTTGCAGAAACTCGCAATTCCACCTTCGGCTTTGAAACTGCTCCGCAAAATAGCTAAATGCTTTGTGATACAAACAAAATAGAAAATTGATTTTATGTCGATCAAATCATGCCAGAAAATGTCTCGTCTACCATTAAAGCTCAATTGCGCGTTACACGAATGACTCCAACCATATTTGATGCAGATCTAAATTCAAGTCGTCGATCCTTCAGTTTGATCAAATCATCGACGGCCACCTTCAAAACAAGCTGACATAATCGCCAACATGGCAATAAGGGGCCCACCATGTCATACGCCACGAAGAAATCCACGTGGCGGTTTCTCGCGATATCGCAATCCTGCAAAGCACCATCGCAGGATGGCGGGAAACCGTTGATCTTTATCATCGGTGATCTCGCTCTTTCAAAATGGTCGTCATCCTTTTTATTAACTGTCAAGCAGCTTTTCCCTCAAGATTATAACATTTGCATTGATTTAAAGCACGTGCATCTCACAAGCACTTTAGTAACCTTCCTTTTAATGTGTTTAAGGCCAGATGATGTATTTCATTGTTCCTTCGGCTTCATTGGATGAGACACGTGGTGCCCGCCCATGATATCGTGATCTTGCAATTTCCGATTGCGGGATGGCAGGGAACGGCTGAGATGCGGTCGAACTCAACTTCTAATCTCCTATCGTAGATCTTCTTTGACTTGATTAGTTGCCTTAATTTCTCCGCTTTTGCTCATTTTTAATGAATTTTCCCCCGGCCTTGTCAAATATTTCATTTTAAATGTTTTTCTTTGGAAGCAATGAAACATTTAAAATATATCGCACAAAAATTTCCTCGAGCCCCACCTTGTACAGTCCATGTGGCACCCGCCCGTGATTTCGCAATCAACCAAAGCACCATCTCGGGATGGCGAGGAATGACTTAGATCAAAGGATAGTTGATGAACGGTCACACAAATTTGATCCCCTAGATGGGACACGTGTCGCCCGCACGTGATATCACCATCCTACAATTCTCAATCACAGAATGGCGGGCAACCGTTGATCTTGAAGGCATTTTGATGGATGGCAGCACAAATTTTATACTTCTAAAAAATAAAAATTCATTAAAGGGCAAGGGGACATTACTAGGCGGATGGAAAACAACGACATAAGTTTTATTAAAACTGTTTAGCACAGGGCCAACTAGGACTTAGGAAAATAAAACCCGTGGAGGAAATAAAATATTAAGACCAAAGGGACCAGGCCTAGACGAAACGATGGGGCATAAGATGTTTTTAAAACCCTTCAAAAAAGGTAACAACAAAATAGATCCCGACCAAGGCATTAGGTAAACACAAGGGTTTAAGATGAAGAAAAAGTTAAAACCCCAACCCTAAGAAATTTTCCAACACCATGAAAGACCAGTGACATAAGGCAGGGCATGAGTGAAACATTAGGAACAAAATTTGAAGTTCCATCAGTACAAGCATTGGATAATTTTATATTAATAGTTTGTCCTATCACAAATATAAAAGGTGAGCACAATAAATAACATGTATTTTCCCATTAAATGTGAAGGATTTTCAAAAAGTTTTAGTGTTCAACTATTGGTCCATTTTTGTTCAATATAAGTTGTATTTTAAATCATTGTGTTGTTTTATAACAACAAATAGATTTTTTGTGTTCAACTATTAGTCCATATGTGTTGAATATAAAAGGTAGAGATATCAAATATTTATGGTTATCAATAAGTATTTGGTCCACTTCGGTTGTATATTAATTTTAATTTAAATAAAAATATCATATTCTACAAGCAACAAATGATATTTTTTGGTTCAACTATTGGGGGTTCCATGATTAAATTTTGGTCGAACCTTTAAAAATTCAAATTTTAGACACTTCTCAAAAGATCTGTTGATGTGGCAAGTTGCATGATGAGTCGTGCCTCCAAACCTTAGTTATAGATAAATAAGAGACCAGTCTACATTTCAAAAAAAAATGAAGGTTCTACGATATTCCAGTCAATTGCTACATGCTGAGAAAGTTATCCTACATGACTACTAGGCCCTCTCCCCTAAAGGAATAAGGGGAAATCACTAGGTCGACGACAAACAATGACATAAGATGTTTTAACGAGGGAACACGGGACCAACAAAAGACTTAGGAAAAATAAAGTCAGGCGAAGGAAATAAAACAATAAAACAAAAGGGGTCCCAGCCTAGACGTACGAAGCGATGGGGCTTAAGTCGTTTTAAATCCTTCCCAAAAAGTAAGGGCCAAATAGATCCCATCCAAGGTGTAAGATGAACACTAGGGTTTTACATGAAGACGAAGGTAAAACCTTGTCCTTAGGCTTTTCCCAAACACCATAGATGACCAGAGACACAATGCAGGATAAAATAGAACACAGAGAACAAAACTTTGAAGTTCCATCACTACCCATAACCCTAAACCCTAAACCATTAACCCTTAACCCTTAAACCCCAAACCCTTAAACTCC
>VDFB02126178.1:0-12092 GCA_007258455.2 Sequoia sempervirens
AGATCTGTAGAAGAGGCTCTTAGTATGAATGATTCAGAGTTCTGGAAAATAGCCATGGAAGAAGAGATGGCAGCTCTTAAGAAGAATGACACATGGGACCTTGTACCATTGCTTGAAGGACGGAAGCCTATTGGTTGTAAATGGGTGTTCAAAAGGAAGATGGGTTCAAATGGAAGCATTGAGAAGTATAAAGCACGTTTGGTTGCAAAAGGTTACTCCCAGGTTGTAGGAGTTGATTATGGTGAAATTTTTTCTCCTGTAGCAAAAGTGACATCCATTCAATTTTTACTTTCTATTGCAGTTGCTTATGATCTAGAGGTTGAGCAGATGGATGTGAAAACAACTTTCCTTCATGGAGATTTGGAAGAAGAAATTTATATGACACAGCTAGAGCACTTTGTGGTGAAAGGTAAAAGTGATTTGGTTTGTAAGTTGAAGAATTCCTTGTATGGTTTAAAACAAAGTACTAGGATGTGGTACCAGAAGTTTGATACATATGTTTTGAGTTTGGGATTTGTGCGATCTAAATCGGATCACTGTATATATTACAAGTCTGATGGTGATTATTTCCTGGTTATTGCCTTGTATGTCGATGACATGTTGTTTATTGGAAAAGGAAAAGGTTTGATTACAGAATTAAAATATCAGCTCTCAGCAAAGTTTGATATGAAAGATCTTGGTACAACAAGGCATATTCTGGGAATGGAGATTATAAGAGATAGGAAAAATAGAAAGCTTTGGCTAGGCCAGAGTAAGTATGTTGGTACTATTCTGAGAAGATTCAATATGCAGGATTCCAAACCATTGAGTGTTCCTGTTACTATGTGAACAAAGCTTTCTAGCTCACAGTGTCCTACATTCCCATTGGAGATGGAAGAGATGAGTCGAGTACCATATCAGAGTGTTGTTGGAAGTTTGATGTATGCTATGCTCTGTACAAGACCAGACATTTCCCAAGCAGTGGGAGTACTTTCCTGTTACATGTCTAATCTAGGAAGAGCACATTGGGAAGTAGTAAAAAGAGTTTTCAGATACTTGTGGGGTACCTCAGAGTACTCTATTTGTTTCCATGGAATAGGAAATGAGAATTTCTTGGATATTCAAGGCTACGTGGATTCAAACTGGGCCGATGATGTTGATAGAAGAAGATCCACCAATGCATATTTGTTTACATTATTTGGTGGTGCAATCAGTTGGACAAGCAAGCGATAAGCTATGGTTGCTTTTTCCACTATAGAGGTAAAGTATATGGCAGCTACTCATGCCTGCAAGGAAGCCATCTGACTAAAGAGATTGTGTTCAGATATAGAGTTCAAACAGTGTGCAGTGACAATTTATAGTGATAGTAAGAGTGCAATCTGCCTAGCGAAGAACCCGATATTTCATGCCAAGACCAAGCACATTGATGTACAATATCATTTTGTGAGAGATATGGTCGAGGACGGCAAGGTGAACCTAGAGAAGGTGGAGACTTTGGTGAATGTTAATAATGCATTAACTAAGCCCGTGAGCATAGAGAAATTCAGATGGTGTTCAGAGTCTATGGGGCTCTTGGCCCCTAGCAATTAAGTCCATGAGACTTTGGATCCCCTAACTCTTGCAAGGTGTTCGACAAGTGGGAGAATGTTGAGAATTGTGTTTCAACCTTGCAAGCTTTTTCGAGAAAATTCTAGAATTTGTTTGTGGTAGTTCTCCACATGTTTATGTGTTGGAAAAAGGTGTATGATTTGTTAAAAATGTGCCTTGTCTGTAGTAGAATAGAGGAGGGCTATTTTTAGAGTATAAACAACTCATTGGGGGTCTAAACTAGAGGACAAAATTATGGACGAAAATGCTATTTTAACTTGGTTTTTTTTCCATCTTGGAGTTACAAATGACAAGTGGGTAACATGTGGCATGGTTGTTTTTCCCATGGTTTTGTAAAACTACAAATGGTTTCCAGGTTGTAAATCACTATAAAAGGAGGGCTTGGGGAGGTGTTTGTATCGTTGAGTTCAATTTGCAAGACTGGGTGTTAGAAGGAGTCTCTCTGAGTCTGAGTTCGAGTTGTGGTGATGCGCTCCTATAAGAACTTGCATTGCAAGTGTATTGTAATCTTCTTGATTTGATAATACATTGTGTAGGTTTTGGAGGGTGGGGTTTTTCTCCCGGAAGGGTTTCCCCACGGTAATTACTATGTTATGTGTTTATTGTGATATTTCATTTATGCATGTTTATTTGTCCATTGAAATCTCTGTAATAGTTAGTTGAATTTGTATAATCGTTCTCTTAAGATTAGCGTAGGAAGCGATTTCGTGCACCTTTGCTTCCTTACAAATATAAGCCAAAAAAACCACAGCCTCAAAAAAGTTAGCCTAGAGAATCATAAACCCCTAAACCTCTAGCACTAGGAAGTTAAAATAATAGACATAAACTTTGTAAGTCATATAACACTCAAATACACCATGCTTGAAGGCACCAGAGTGAAAGACTAGAATCTTCAAAATAGGGTAGAGATTAAATTTGATAGTTGTGTGGTTGAATTTTGTTGTAAAATATAGTTTTAAATTTTTAGAAAAATCATACTAGATAGAAGAAAAGATTTGCAATTAAAAAATTTAAATGTTATATTTATATTTCTATAATAAGATATAATTTATTATTTGAATGGTGTAAACTAGAGATCACACCATGGTGTGCATTGGGTATGCCAAAGAGGTGTGGAAGGTCAATTTGAAACAAAAATATCTATTTTTTGGGGTATATTTGTGCAATGAAAGTCTAAATGGAGAAATGATATGTATCAATTACAAGAATCCAAACACAATTGAAACAAAACCTTTGAATTGAGAAAATAATCAACCTCCTTTACCAAATTAATCTCTACATGCATGGGTCCATTTTGTTTGACATTAAGTTATTTTATTATTATACCAATGTTCCCTTGTTAGGTATGGTACACAGTCTAAATGTTTGGTAGATTTCATTAATTTAACTATCCAATGTTATGGAATCAACAACACCATCCAATAGGAGTTCAAATAAAGAGGCATAAATTATTCAAACCACATAACACACCAACAAACAAGAAAAACTCCCTTGCAATGACTTTCTCAAAAAAACTATTTGAGTTGACATGCACCTTAAAAAATAAGAAATATGGATAGTGTAATGTCCAACTATAAAAAATGTACTTACTATATTATTCCATAAATGTTCATACCCTTTTTGTACATGCGGGTAGAATGCTGACATAATTTATGATATTTGGCTTTGCACTTGTGAACTACATTTTCTTAGAAGCTTGTAGAATTTTTTTAATAAATTCATATTATGCAATTATGGTAGGTCATGAGGCAACATTTTTTTGAGGTATTCTATCAAAAATTTTAAGTCCCTAATTATTTTTACAATTTTATTTTTGTGGTCCTACTTGTTGGTGAGGAAATTTGTGAGAATTATGTTTCAAACGAAGTTGATATTACCTATTATTTTGTCTAGTAGTTAAATCATGTTGTATTTAGATTAGAGATATTTGCAATGATAGAGGACATGCAAGGATATGTTCCACAGTCCTTCATTAATTCAAATATTTTGAGATCGTCCTTACAAAATCCATGTTGTTCATATCTTGCAATCATTACATTCCATGAGATGAAATCTCTTTGGTGGATTTTGTCAAGAAATTCACGTGTCTTTTCTATCTTCCACATTTTGCATGAATGTCCCCTAGGAAAGTTGCAACTACAACATTTGATAAAATTATTCTATTCTTTATGCTTTGATGGATGTCCATATCATGTTCCAATGCTCCTATATTGGCACAAATAGGGAGAATTATAACCAAAGTTGTGGAGTTTGGATTTACACCTGCCAATTTCATTCGCTTGAAAGTTTTGAAAGATTTTTAAAGAAATCCATTTTATGTATATTCTACTATCATTTCCATGAGATAACCTATCTTTGAGGCATTATGTCAAATAGTTCACGTGCATTTTTATGCTTCCACATTTTGCATACATGTCTACCAGAGCACTTCCAACTACAATATATGAAAATTACCCTCTTTCCATGATGCTTTGATGGATGTTTGTACCCTGTTTCAAAGATCCTATTTTTCTATAGGTAGGGATGATATTGGTGAAGGTTGTAGAATTTGGCTTTACACTTGCCAATTGCATTTTCTTGGAAGTTTCTAAAGCCTTTCCAACAAATCCATTTTGTTTATATCCTACAATCATTGCAGTCCATGAGATGACATTTTTTTCAATTATTCTATCAAATAGTTTACATGCCTTGTTAATGCTTTCACTTTTTTCATGCATGCATGTCTATTAGGGTAGTGGTGACCATAATATCATGGATATCCATGCCCTATTCCAAAGCTCCCATTTCAACATGGGCAGGGAGGATGCTAGAAAATATTGTGGAATCTGGATTTAAACTTGACAACTAGATTTGCTTGGAAACTTCTAATACCCCTTCAATAAATCCATTTTATGTATATTCTGCAACCATTGCAATCCATGACATGACATATGCTTGAGGCATCTTGTCAAATACTTCCTGTTCTTTTTCTATGCTTCCACATTTTGCATACATGTCTGTTAAGGTAGTTACAACTACAACATTTGAAAAACTTCCTGTATCCTCTATGCTTTGATGGATGTCCATACCTTGTTCCAAAGCCCCCACTTTTGCATAGGAAAGGAGAATGGTAGAAAAGGTTGTGGAGTTTGAGCCTCATGTCTTCTAGCATGGAGAATCCAAGTAATCTAGGGTTGAAAATTACAAAATAAACAAAATCTAGTATTTTGTGAAAGCTAAAAAGAAAAAGAAAAAAATACAACATGAAATCAAAATAGGATAGAATTACAAAAATAGTTAAGAAAAACTCTATCAATTTAGGGGGAAAACAAAATACATTTGTTAATTACCTAGAAACTTTGGAAAATATAATAACTTAATTTATTTCCTTAATAATTGAGAAAAAGAGTTGTGAAGAATATAGAATAGATTAAATTGTGGCACACCACAAACAATAAAACCAAATTGGGGAAAAACGCATGAAAACAAGATCCATGTATAAAATGTCGAAACATAAAGAAAAGGGGTACACCATTATGAATTGATAAAAAAGGAGGTATGATGGACCTATTTCTCTAATTCCATTCAAGGAAATGAGATTCAAACAATGAGATGACTAACAACCAAAAGGTGAGTCAAATCAAGATATGAATCAATAATCTCCTTTCTATACAAGGATAGAGGTGAGCCAAATAACACTTCGGGGAGAAAGATTAAAACCATTAAAAAATCTCCAAAATGCAAGCTATAAAATACAAATAAAAGACTGTACTCCAAACAAATAGAAAGAAAAATTAGAAGGAAGATCTAGAAAGGGGAGAATAATGTGTACCATTAGCCAAAAGTGACTTTTTGCAGTTCATTCAGGACTCATTCACCCTATGGTGAATGGGTCTTGGCTAGGGTTCTACAAAAACCCTGTCTAGGTTCTCTTCTACTAATTATGCACTTCCAGATTCCCGATTTTCACTATCGGATAACAAAAAATAAATCCTATAGAATATTTTTTCTGAAATGACAAATTTTCTTGCAAGTTTTACAACATTGCAACTTTCTTCAATTTTTCTCTTCAAAGGATCTTCCACAAAAAAAATTCAATCACACATCAAAGAGAGAAAAATGTTATTTTTGATGATGGGGGGTTCGCCTTGGTCAAACCCCATTTGATTTTTTAATTTGGTAATGAAAAAAATAGTATGAAGGAATGATGAATGAACAAGAAATGTCACCACTCACCAAACCTTTATTTGAACCTTGCACTATAGATCTACAACTTGGATGAAGAGGCTTCAATGAATGTGGATCTTGATCATGAAACATTACTTGAAACAATGCCTTTAAACACTTGAATAGATCTTGAACTCTACATTACCATATTAGCTCAAACACCATGCATGATGTAATAAATCTTTGACATGATAATGTAATCTTGATTTCTGCAGTAATCTTCAATAAATCTACCTTTAAATATCTTGATAATGCTCTTGATCATCACCTTAGCTCTTGCAATTGAACACTTGAAAATCTAGGTTCCTCTCTTGAAAATCTTGGTGAATCATAGTGAAATGGCCTTAGATTTATATGTAACCTTAATATCCAGAAATTCAAATATCACAAGTCAACATCAAATTATAGATTTGAAAATGTTAAAATATCATCAAAAAATAAATTTGAATTTAGGTCCTAGCGCTAAGTGAGGACCCATTCGCCCTATGGTGAATGGGTCCTAGGTTATTACCTAGGACGCACATTACTCAATGTTAAAAATTATGTTCTGGCATTTATGAATTTCGGGTCTTACTCTTTGAAAAATGCAATTACGTAGGCTTGGATTTGAATTAAAGGAGCCAATTAAGGCATAATTAACCTCAATTAATTAATAATTAACCTCAATTAATTAATAATTAACCTCAATTAATTAATGAAGCCCTAGATTAGTGTGAAAGTGTAAAGGTAAACCTTACAACACAAAAAATAAGGCACAATTAAGTATATTTTAATTAAAAGGGCCCTAAAATTAATGTGAATATGTAAAGCATATTACAACACTAAATTAAGGCATCATTTTAGCTCATTTTATTATTAATTATTTATGCAAATTAACTATGGAAAAGGGATACTTTTTCCTACACTACATTTAACCCCCACTTTAGTGAGAGGATGAGTGCAAGCACAAACTCACACTAAAGTATACATTCAAGACACTTATGTATGCAATAATGACAAAGATACACAATCATACAAGTGAAACCTAGAAAATATTGGACTCTAATCTTTTGGAAGATAGAACTAGGGTTTAGGACCTTTCCACCTTCTTTCTTCAAGTTTCACTGAAGGAAACCTTAGAGATCTCAATCTAGGAATGGAATGATGGAAAGAGGTCTATAATAAGGTGCCCTAGGGTGTGATTAAAGACTAAAAGAAGGGTTCACCACCTAGCTAGGGCTTTGAAGGACAAGAAATGTAAATGATATGCACAACTTAAGTAAATGACCTAGAAATGAACTCAAATTAGAACAACAAATTGGAGATAAATAGAGGTGCACCTGGAAAGTTGAAGAGGCTTGAATGAGGGTCTGAATTCCTTAAAAATATTGATTTTTGAAGCACAATGGGACTAATATGCTAGTAGGTGTGATTTAGTCCCAGTTTAGGGTTTCGGGCTGGAACTAGAATCTAGAACTGCTAAATCAAGATGTATAGAAAAATCCTGAAAACTAGTATACCAGGACTCATACGCCACAATTGGTGATTTTTTCCTAGTATTAGGGGTGATTTGAAACTCTAGTATCCTCTAGTGCTTTCCTTTATCTTCTCTCATATCAAATATCTAAGTCTGAAACACCAAATTGCAACTTGTAGGTGACTTTCCATGACTTTGCAATGTAGATGACAACTTTGAAAACTTGACAACTTTTCTCCAATCTTTCTCTATAATGAATCTTCAACCTATATCTACAAATCACAGATGAAAGAGAGTGAAAAATGTTGTTTTGTTAGTGGATAGGGGTTTCCTTGGTCAAACCCCATTTTGGTAATCAAACGTTAAAATGAAATCAAATAGAAAGGAAGGAATGATGAATGAACAAGTATGCAGTGTTGCAACTCACCAAACCCTTGAACAAAAGGTTGCAATATTGTATGTGGGTAAAAGAACAAACCTGTGTCACACTTTATAAAGGAATCAACCAACACCGAAAAAAATTCTAAACTTCGACCACATAAAAGTGGTCTTTATGTTTTGAATTTGAAAATAGTGTAAACTAGTGAAATGTAGAACTTTTGATGAAGTTTATTGCTATAATTTTTAAAAAATTTAAAAAAAATATTTTCATTATGTTTTTATCAATTTAAGGACAAATTTTGGAATGCTGAAAATTTCATAAAAGAGTGACTTCATGGGTTGTCAAGAAACAACTTGAAAAAACTTCATTTCTCCCTAATTTTTTTTTTCTCCAAATAGGTAACTTCAATATCTTGTGCATGGAAAAAAAAAACAAATTTTGATGTAAATTTTTCTTGTAATAACATTTTAAAGTCAAATATGTGAGAATTTGACAGTTTTCACGAGCCGTGAACTATTTTCAATTTTTTTAATCATTTTCAAAAAACAAATTATACCCTTTTGAAGAAGACTCTCCTCTTGTGCCCCATATAAGATTTAATTTTTTTTAATAAGTTTTACTCTCTTTTTTTTTTTAATTTGTAATCAATCTCTTTTTTCATTTTAAAAATCTACTTGCATTATTTTAAAAATAAAATATATTAAAACTAATCAAAATATTAAAAAAATTATATATTTGGATTCTCCACTCCAAGTTCTACAAAAGGGTAGTTTTGTTTTTTCAGAAAAATCATTTTGACTAAAGAAATACCTAGCTAAAGTTGAAAGTTTAGAAAAATTCTGAAAAAAGCTGAGTTGGCTACCAACTAGGATGCCACATAGACAATTTCAATAGAAACTATTTCTATAGAAAGGGTTTCAAATGAAACCATTTCTATAGAAACAGTTTCTACCAAAACGCTTTCTATAGAAAGCTCGCACATTAAAAAATGCAATTTCAAAGCCAATTTAAAAGGGAGAAACAAAAAATAATAATTTTTTGGGATTCGGGAAAAACTTATTCGATTGAAATTTGTGTGCCACGTAATAAGCCACGTGGTTTTGGTCGAAACCTAACCAGGTGAAACCTTTATGGCCAAAAATATTTTGCTCTGAACTATTTATTTGGCCGAAAGTGTGACACAACTTTGTGCTTTTACCCATATAATGGCTAGCATGAATGTAGATCTTGAATCTTGCTTTTATGTTATGGATCTTGACTTGAATGGTTGCTTGAATCTTAAGAACCTACATCACAAATGTTAGCTAAAACAAAACATGATGCATGATGACTTTTACATGATGCTCCAAAGTGCTTGATAATCACTCTTGAATGCTCTTGAATTGCTAGAATGCTTGAATGCTTAGATCACACTTTCTCATTAAAATTGCTAGGGGAAAATATGTGAAATAACCTTGTATTTAGTTGTTTATCCCAAATTACCTAAAATTACAACACTATAAGCTAACATTAGATCTAGGAGAATAAAATATCACCAAGAAGTTGAATTAAAAATAGGTCTAAGGTAAGCAGGACTCATACGCCAGTTGGGGTGTATGAGTCTCAGTAGGCTAAGCTTGGGACATAAATTTCAAGTAATGTTTAGTTTAATTCAAAATGTTGATCTAGGCCCCAAAACTTAGGTCAGACCTAAAATGATAGAAAACGGATTTTCTACTTATGATTTAGGACATAGAGAAAACACATCTCCTAAGCATTTCATTGGAGGGAAACCATGGAGATCTCAATCTAAAGTATGCAAAGGAGAAAGAGATCTTGTAGTAGGTTGTCCTAGGGTATGATTGATGATCAAAGAGGGATCCACCACCAAGCTAGGGCTTGGGAAGAGTAACGATAAGCAAGATCTAATGTTTAAACCTAGTTTTGCATGAAACTTGAACATGAATGACCTAGAAATGCATATAAATCATAACAAAAAACTATAAAATTAGACTTGTGTGCACCTGGAAAATTATGGTGGATTGAATGAGGATTGAAAATGTTGGAAATGCTGATTTTAATGTGAGTGGGACTTGATGAGCCTAGTTTTTGGTCCAATTTTAGGTAGAATCTATAGTTTATTTGATGGAAGTTGTCATGGACTTTGATGTTAAATGTTGATACTTTCATAATGTTTCCCTCAAACCATAGACATTGGGAAATCCTATTTCTACAAATTTTAATGACATTGACATATTATGTGGATTATCTATATTGATTTTGTATGTGGTTAATGAATGTTTCTTAAGGTGGTTATAGATATGCAGTTATTGTGTGTATTGACATTGCCATGCAAATTTAATTTGAGGATGCTAAGTTGAGGAAGACACCGCCAGCTGGGCATGCACCGTAAAATCCAACAAAGGAATCACTCAAAGGTCAAAGGAGGTCGATGACAAAAGATTCCTCATGAAAACCAAATGTAACTGCCTTGTAGTGGACTTTAATGTTGGTTGAGTAGATGTGGGCGTTACTACTATGCTAAATCTACGTTTGGACCTACATGTTTGACTAGATTCCATGCACGCGTAACCGTCACCACTCCACTTTCTCTCTTTTCCCTAAATGGCATCCTCCCAATCGTAGACTTGACTAGCTTGTTTAGTTGATATTATAAATAAGGATCTGATGCTCCTTCTTTGGAAGTTGCATGGTTTGATATTGTACTTGCACTCTCAATTTTTCAATAATACATATACATTACTCTTTTGTCCTTGTTCAACCATCTGTGTTCTCATTAGTTTTACCTATTAGCCTCAATCAACTAGTAGCTCAATTATGCCTAAGATTTTGGCTGATAAGTTAGGTCTTATTTATGAGCCTAACCCCCATAAGGGTGTAGTTTAGTTAGATAGGTCTGCTGTTAAAATTGTTGGTATAATCAAGAAATTGGCACTTACCTTACATGCATCCTTGAGTTTTTCTATTCATCAAGATATACATGTTATTGATTTCCCACCGCACTTTTCCATCTACCTCTCGAGGGACTTTACAGCCAAGTTCGGCGGATTTTTTTCCTTTGATTGGTCTCATCTCTTTTTTAGAACAAGGTATGGTACAAAAGTAACTATAAAATTTGAGCCTCTAGCCAAAGACCATATCAAACCATATTCCCCGAATCCTATAAACGCTAACCTGTATGCCACACCTGTACTAGAGGAAAAAACCATGACCTCATACTGCAACACCCCTATAGAAAGTATGAATCTAGATGACTAGGAAGCCAAAGATCATGAGCTTGATCCTTTTCAACACACAAATGAGATAGGGGTTGGAGTCTATATGATTCGCAAACCTGATTTTGATATGCCTAATCTTCGCAAAGAGGAGGAATAGTCTGTTTAAACATAAGATAAGCTTTGGAAGCTTTACTTCGATGGTTTGAGAAGTAGTATAGGTGTTGGAGGTGGAGCTATGCTAATTTCACCAGAGGGCAATAAGTATTTTCAACTTGCAGATTTGCTTTTAGTTGTTCAAACAATATAGTTGAATATAAAGAATTAGTGCATGGCCTAGAATGGGCTCGAAAGAGAGGTATCAAATTCTTACAAGTTTATGGTGATTCAAAGCTAATAGTAAATCGGGTCAGAAATCTAAATGCTGCAAAAAATGACTTGGTTAAGAAATATAAGCATCGTGTATGGGATTTAATGGAAGATTTTGATGCTTTTAATATTGTTTCAATTCCTAGAAATAAAAATAAGCATTTAGATAGGGGTATGTGTAGGATCATGGTATGCCAAAAAGTGGCAATGAGGGAAAAAACACGTCTTTCATCGACCCAAAAATGCGAAAATATCGTGTTGACTTTTTTTAGGCTCAGGTGTCAGTACACACCACCAAAGCAAACACCAATCCTAGTTTTCCATATCGGATATCCGATTTGTAAAAAGAATATATATAAAAAAATTGTTGTTGTTTTAAAGTAATGGTCTACAAATCGGATATCCGATTTGAAACGGATATCCGATTTGTAGACTGTTACTTTAAAACAACAAAAATAGTTGTATATATATGATTTTTACAAATTGGATATCCGTTTCAAATCGGATATCTGATTTGTAAAAAGCATATATATACAAAATTTGTTGTTGTTTTAAAGTAATGGTCTAGAAATTGGATATCCATTTCAAATCGGATATCCGATTTGAAATGGATATTCGATTTGTGTACACATAGACCTAAGGATTAATGGTATATGGTAGAAGGTTTAAGGGTTAAACTTTAAGGTTTAGGGTATATGGTAGAGGGTTTAAGGGTCAAGGGTTATAAGGGTACAGGGGAGAGAGATAGATGGATTTAGTGTGTGAGAGAGTGACCTAAGAGAGTTGGATAAGGTCAGAGAGGGTGGGAGAGAGGGAGGAAGAGGGTGGGAGAAAGTGGGAGAGGGTGGTAGAGAGTGGAAGAGAGGGAGGGAGAGAG
>VDFB02126179.1:0-10088 GCA_007258455.2 Sequoia sempervirens
AGGGGAAAATCAGGTCATTTCAACAATGGTAGGCTCAAGCAAGTGAGTCCATCAATTATCAAATCAATTCAATTTGTGATGACTCAGACTATGATTTTTTGGTGAGCTATATGGACAAAATCATTAGTACTAGCTCATTTTTGGAATCTTTTGAAAGGGATGCGAATCAGGTAGCGGTAAAATACACGCCTTATAATACCAAGGTGGATGAGGTAATTAATTTTGATTGGCCGACTGATGATGAGTACCATAATTGGGTAACTAAATATTTGAATGAGGAGTAAAAGGAGTGAACTACTAATAGGTGGCAGATTAGATGCGGTTGCAATAGTTCCAGTTTTGTGTTGACGACTTTCTCAATGTGGTTTTCTTGTGGTTTTTTGCATCAACGTTCCTCAGTTGATATGATGAACAAGAATATTTTTCAAGGTGGTGGCTGTTGTAACAAATTTTGGAATATCACTAGGTGCTCCAATTGACTAGTGACAGGTGTACTTTCTGGCCCGGTGCTTGTTTGATCCTTCATTTTCTATAAGAAGGATTTCAAGGCCAAAAGTACTGGTTAGCAAGTTAGATATTTTTTGTCGAGTCTAGGTGAAGTTGCAGAGTGAATTGTATAGTCCAATGGTTTTAGAGAAATACAAATTAGGTTTTGAGTTCATAGAGATTTAATGTTGTATAACAGTACTAGCATTTGAGTTGAAATGAAAATTCGAGCTCATGTCTCTCCATTGTACATGCATATATGAACTTTGAATGAAATAACTAAGGGTTGTTTTATCCATCTCACTATTGTGGTGTGCATGATTCTATTTTAGCTTTAATTCAAGGAATTAATCAAAATGCTTGAATGGGATTGTAGGTGGATATGTGTTATATAAGGATTTGATAAGTAGTCATTGGTTAGAATGCATACTGATGAAATTGTAATGCAATATTGTCAGGGATCTTATATGTGATGTATTAAATCTATTATAAACCTCTAGATGCTTATGAATTTGACTCCTACAATGGATATATGGCACTGATCTAAGTTGTAGTATTAGTATAGTTCAATATTTGTTTGTCTTTGCTGGAAGCTTGCTACAAATTACCAATGTTATTATCTTATACAAAATAGTTGTTTTGGACATCTCATACGGATAGTTGATATTGTCTATGAGCGGCCAATTCTAGTTGATATTTATCTTGTCGTGTTGAGCTATTAATTGAAGATCTATCTCTTGTGTTAATGTTTATATCAATGGTGTATGCCGTGTAAACACATTAAGGGATACCCTCTCGAGGTCTTCACAGACCCGAAGTGTAGGAGGCACTAAAGTCCTCATCGGTTGGTTGAGTCCTTGAGCTACCGCCGATTGGAATTGGAAATTGGTGGTCAGAACAAACCTAGTTACATTGTAAAAGAACCAACATACACGTCAACCACTGAACAACCACCTGTACAACTAAATTTTTAATCTTTTATGATCACATGAAACATAAAACACACTAATTTCAAGGTTGTTAACATCACTATTGAAATGTTTTAATTTTTTGACCTTTCAAACATTAAAAAGTACATCATTAAATTAATTATGTAATGGCATAAAAATTTAAAAACATCATGAATTAATTATGTAACCACATAAGTCAAATATAATTCTATCAAAAATTAATATCAAATAGATAATATAATCGTATAACTTATACATTTCAATGTCATTGATCTTCTTCTTCATCCAACTCTTGGTATGTATCATCCAATCCAGATTCGACATTGTAAGGATTGGTCATATCATCATTATCATCATCGATATCAATTTTGATAATGTCCTCATCCACATGGATATCATCTTCATGAACATTAACTCCTACATCATCATGATCTAGTTCCTCCTCTTCAACATCTTCGTCAAGGACATTATCAACTAATTTTTGATCTTGATCATCATCTACATCATCTTCTAGTTCTTCGGTATCTTCTTCTTCCACCACATTATACTTTGTCGGCCTTCCTCTTGGATCATGTCTAACAACAAATGACCAACCCAGTTTACTTAGAACCTCTAAGTAAAATACCTGCTCACATTGGCCTGGAAGAACATAGGGCTCATTTTCAGCTCGCTCGATCAACCTTGTATTAAACATGGTAAATCCATTATCATGTTCAATAATAGTTCTCTTATGATCATTTTCATTCAATCGTAGCATGTACCATAGGACGATGAAAAAAATTAATTTGAAGGACTTAAAGTCACACTCGAGTATATCATCCAAAATCCCACAGTATCAATTTTCTGAGACTTCTGGATGTATGTCGCTTCTAGATGAAACATTAGTCACTTAAAAGACTACAATTATACTAGAATCACAAGTTTTCTTCATGTCATCCAACATTTTGATTTGAAATTTATGACCATTGCACCACATAGCCTTGTGGTGTTTCATCTGCAATATGTCAAACATGTAAAAAATATTGCAATATCATCAGTTGATAAACATATTTATTCTTGGCCGAATGTATGCAAAGAAAACAATCTCAACATATATATATATATATACATCAATATACTTGAAAATAATTAAATAATATGGGTGATTAATATATTTATACGTACCTTTTTATCTCTTAAACCATATGCTAAATCAATTTCCCTTTGTGTAACATTAGAATTTCCATTACGATGAGCTTCTTTAACCAATGAAGCCACACCTTCGCATGTTAATGCGCGACTATATTGTTGACATCATTCAATCCATACCGTCATCCAATCAAGATTGTTGGTGACGTACAAATGTAGTGTATCCCACTCTCGACCAACTATATAAATTTTTTGAAATTTTACAAATGGCGTATAGTGGTTAAATACCACAATATCGACCTTAATTTATAATTAATGTATAGTAGAAGAAGATTAAAAATTAAATAAGTACAATATACATAAAACCATATGTAAAATGCATTCCAACTAATCTCCATGACCATCTTATAATTACCTCTCACTTTCCTCAATCTACCTTTCCCCAACAGGTACTCCCCTTCGAATTTGTTAATGGGGTTGGGATCCCAAATGCGATCTAAATGGATCTTTGCTGCAAACTTAGGAAGATATTCACTAATGTACACCATGCTCTGGTATACCATATATCCCTCCACCATAGAACCCTTGGGATGTGCTCTTTTTCTAACCAAAGCCTTCAAAAATTTCAAGTGCCTCTCAACCATCCACATTGACCTTGTGTGTACAGGTCCACATAATTCAATCTCATCAACTTGGTGTATAAGGTAGTGTTCTTGTGCATTGAAATGTTGAGAAGGTGAACCTTTGTTGCATTTCACATTAGATGAGGAATTTTTCTCTTCGATAATTTATATCTTCTTTATATAAATTTCTTTAGATGATAGACATCTACAAGTGATTCAGGTGCAAATATATTAGCGAAGTTAACGAAATATATGGTATATTACATAACAAGTAAAACAAATTGACAATTATAAGATGTATACAATAGATTGAACCGTCTTACTACTTACCTCATGTATTATCGAGATCATATATAACTTTCTTGACATTGTTTTCAAAGTTGTGTGGGAGAGATAGAGGTAGAACATACTGCAACAATTATAAAATGATCTTTTCATTATTTTTCCAAAAGTAATAAACACAATACACTGAAAAGTACATGCATTATACAAGTGTATATAATATACCAGAATAATTACCTTAATGAAGGTATGCCAATCATGTGTTTTCATCCCTGACCCAAATTTACCTTTCTTTGTTACTATATTGTTTATGTTCGCAACAAATCCTATGGGAAATCAAATTTTTCGTATAACTTCTTTTATAGCATTGCTTTGTTGCTCTATTAATAACCAAGGAAGGGCACTTATATTAATTTGGTCTCCATCGCTATTTAATTGAATGACATTTTTCATTGCATGATTGGCTTCCTGAATGTCACTACAAATTTTGACAATTTTTTCTTTGTCATGCCTTCCATCCAATATTTTCCATAACGTTTATGTTATATTCTTTCCGATAGGCATTGTATCAAAAAAATGCATAATTTGTAGCTGCTCATAGTAGGGCAACCTACTAAATTGTCTAGGATAACTTTTTAGTCCTTGTGGAAGCTGGCCATTAATTCCTTGACAACCTTCATGAAGCATATAAGTTAAAAAAATTAACGTCAATCATTGTCAATTACAAATGAGTAAACACAACACAATATAAATTAAAATATAAATTCATAAGCATATCGCATATATGATAGATAAACAATTTGATCTGATGTATAACCTTGATGATTAATTCTATTATATTCCAACTTCCATAGGCAAGGTGTCATTCTTCGTGGTTTTGATGTAGTCTCCTCTTTCCCATTGAAAAGATGTTTTTCAGTAGTTCGATACTTATGATTTGTATGGAGGAAGTGCCTATAATCATCAAACACCTGCTTTCCTAAACTTGTTGAACGATGAGATTTCATCTTTGGACCACAAATTGGACATGCAAATTTTTCCTTTATTTGAAGACCTACAAGATCATATATAATTGGATTAAATATGTCAATTTTTTTAATTATATATAATGAATAAATTATTTTAAAAACATGCATGATATCTACTTCATCAAATTAAATATTGTTAAAGTGCATTTCAATATTATAACATACCACAAAAATGTGTTAGCCCTGGGGCATCATGAATTGTCCATACAAGCATTGCATGGAATTGAAATTGTCTTTGTCCTATTGGTCTAGAGACGTCATACATAGTGGCGCCATTACATAACTTTAGTAGTTCGTTGATAAGAGGCTCGATATATACATTCATATCTTTAACTTGGTACTTACCTAGTTGAATGAACATAAACATTATATAATTATTATAACCATTTTACTGCAATATATATAAATTAATGTACATAACTATTGAATGAAAAAAATATAAGTCATTATGAAACAAATGAGACAAATGAGATGCTACTATGTTAAATAAAATTGATGTAAAAAAATACCTGGAACAATCATTGACGGCATTATGTGCTCCCTCTTTATTGACATCCATGGAGGAATGTTATTGTTGACAACAAAAAAAGGCCACACTAAGTAAATAGATCTCATCTCTCCAAATGGATTGACACCGTCCACTCCCAATGAAAGCCTGAGATTATGAAGTTCTTCTTTAAAGTGTGGCCATTTTTCCTCCATGTCCCTAAATGCAAAACCATCTGCTGGCATTCGAAAAATGTCATCTCCACTTCTATTCCGTGCATGGTAATCTATAAATTGCACTAAGCTTTCGCACCTAAATAATTGTTGCATATGTGGAATAATGGGAATATAACGAAGAACCTTGCTAGGCATCTTTTTTGTTAGTTGATCTGTTTGATATCTACTGATATGACATTTCAGGCATTCTGTTGCAAATTCCTATTGTTTATGATATATAATATGATCATTGGGACATGCATCTATTGCTTGATACTCCATTCTGATATCTTTCATAATGGCACATAAATATTGGTATGAGCGAGGTAAAATATTTGATGGTGGTAACAAAAATTTACCAATCAATCTACAACAAAAAATAATTTGTTCATATAAAGAATATTAATTGTATATATTTCATCCTTTATTCACTAGTGATGAACTAACAACAATTAAAATAGATGAACAAAGATGACATATATGACATACCTTAGCATCCGTGAGATTGCTATGTTTGATAAACTATTCATAACTTTCAAGTTTAACAACAACAACATAGTAGAGAGAAGAGTTGTTTGGGAGCCTTCATAAAGGGGCTTGTATGCCTTCTCAAGTACATGTAAATCATGAACATCATCAAAGTCATCTTGATCATCATGATCAGCTCTGCCACTAAATGTGTCATGGATCAATGTATTCGTACCATCATCTTCAACTGTGATTTTTGGCACATGATCATCTTCTTCCATAGGATCATTAACTTCATCTCTGATATTCACAGCTCCATGTTCATCCGCTTGCAAAACCACATTCTCTGGGCCATGATAATCCATATCATCTTCCCTAGGGTGCCCCACCTTTATAATAATGATAGACACAAATAAACCATGATCATGATCAAGTGATTATATATATATATAAAATGTTAAAACAATATAAATATTTACAAATTCAATCAATATAAACACATATAATGAACAACTTACCAATGGGTGATAATCATGCCCCCTTCAACGTGACCATATTTGCCTACAATGTTTCTTATGTGATTAAAAAGTAAATTCGTCTTTAAGCCCTTTTAATTATTACAAGGAACGATATATTCCATCACCCTTTCTTTTCAATCTATCTCACAATCTATCCAAATTATCTCTTCATTTTGTTGGACCTAATATTATAGAGCATGATTTTTTCTTTTACACCAAGCTTATTTATTTAGATTTGCACAAAAATATCCTCACGCCAATGTTTTATTCATGGGCGG
Source organism: Sequoia sempervirens (assembly GCA_007258455.2). Classification (NCBI taxonomy): domain Eukaryota; kingdom Viridiplantae; phylum Streptophyta; class Pinopsida; order Cupressales; family Cupressaceae; genus Sequoia; species Sequoia sempervirens. Next base: position 6,464 of record VDFB02126179.1, read on the forward strand.
GGTAACATAATCTAATAATTAAGACGGCACCAATTTTTTTGCATGCAACCACCCGCAAAGATAGATATGAAGTTAATGACCCCAAAAATACTTGCTTTCATTATTAATTCCAAAACTTATTAAATTTTGATTTTACTATGATTTTCAACCGTTAAGACTCCTAAAATCAGAATATTGAACTTGATCGCAAACTTCCTACAATGATGGAGGTAGCGAGCTAGTAAGGGCAAGTGACCCATTCCCAAGGAGCAACAAGTCGGAATCATCATTGCTAATGTCAATACGGTTTTATCATTTTAGTTAAAGATGCAATGTGTCACTTCTTATGACGAGCTTATCCCTAGGGCCCTCAACATTGAGAGAGCCCTAATAAAAATTAATAGAAGCATTGGTAAGAGCATGATTAGGGTACAATCCCTAGGCCTCCGTAGAAACATAAACAATAACTATAGTGGATAAGTGAGGTTGCAATACCAAAAAGATTGAGACATTGTAGGTAATAAAAAAATCTTGCAATCTTAAGATTGTAGCCAATAACAAGCACACTATGTAGCTTAGTGACATTTATAAATGCAATCTATAGTAAGAAGAATGACAGTCACTTGAGATGCGACAGTCAAAAAGAGGCTAAGCAGTGACAAGATAATAAAGCTAAAACCTTGCATAGTAAAGTGGAGATTTTAACAGTGAGTTTCCTTACCCCCTTGTTGACCTTAATGGTTTTTCAAATGCTTTTGGTAGTGTTAGACAAGGAAAATTCAATCAGGGAATGACTTTCCAAATGAAGTAACAGTGGTAATCATAGGTTCAATGTTTCTTCTTAGCCATTAATGTATAATGGAGGTAGTGGATTGCATGTTTGAGCAGTGTTTTAAGACTCATCAAAGATGGGAGAATAGTGAATAATACCTTGTGGACTGTGAAGTAGTGTCAATAAGGTTGAAGGATCTTAAGAACTACAATACCATGAAACAATGAGTCCCCTGTAGTAAGTAGGAAGTCTATAGGACATAGTTTGATTTTATAGAAGGATACTCATGAAAGGAATCTTCAAGTGATAGTGAGTGAACTATTTGAGATTGCAGTTGATGGTGCAATACCCAGTCTTAAAGGAAGTTAGCAAAGTAGTAAATGTTAAGAAAATAAAATGAAACACACAACAAATAATTCATAATGTTATCTTGCATAATGCTGTGAGTTGAAGACAAAATCTCATTGCTTATCTTCATGATGAAAGTGGTGACCTTAATGGTCAATCAAGCTGCAGGAAACCGTATTTTAGCAAGTATTGGAGAACAATTTTAAGCAAGGCGGTGAGTGGTGGTTTGGAACAATGGCAGGTATGAAGGACTTGCTTTATATGCATACTATGCAGTCTAGCTTAAGACAACATTCTTAGAAGAGATTGAAGGTGGATTATGGAGCTCAAGGGTTACATGATAAAGATTAAAGCAAAGAATCTATTTAAAAGCCACTATCATAAAGATATTAAAAGATGTCACATGCAAAACCCTATATTAGTTGGGTAATGAATCTGGTGACAAAGAGGATAGTGTCTTCAGGGCAGATTTAGGAGATCTCTACATTATCTAATTATAGGGAAATACATCATTTATTTATTTTTTTAATTAAAAGAAATCATTCTAAACCCTATATAGGATACATTGATACTTCAAAAGCCTCTGAAGGAATTTGAGATTATACAAATATATGTCAAGTAACATTCATAAGGTTTAGAAAATCTTGATCACTCTCTAGAATAGCCCATTAAACATGGGTTGTGCTTGAATGCACTACATAATTGATATAACACAACCACTCTGCATATCAACCAGAGTTATAGGCTCTTTATTATAGCAAGAGGTAATCACTCTTCGATCATGCTATAATTACATCCTAACTTGTTAAACTTGAGACAACCTGAATGCACCCAATGATGATTGACACCTACATTATACAACCTAAATTAACTGCATTATATGAGTGCCTCTATTTCTATCACAACATAGCCTCATTAAACCTGGGTCACACATGAATGCATCCTGTATTTGTTATAGCACAACTGTGCCACATGACCAATTGATCTGTATAGGATCTAGACTAGATTGCAATATTTAAATGCTTAACTTTTACAATGCTTTTACAATGATTATTTCAAGTTAATTAAATCAAAATTAACTTAAGAAAATAACAGAATGAAAGTAATAACAAGGTGATTTAACAGAAAGGAAGGAAATGAGAGACAGAAAGAGAGAGAAGAAGAGAAGTGCAAACAACGTTTGATAACGGAGTTCGTCACAAAAGTGACTACGTCTCTGGGTCCACTCCAATAGAGAGACCGATCCAATTAACTCCAACATCAATTACAAAGCACTACAATCATTCTCCAAGCACTTCGGCAGCATAACATCGCTCTGACATGCGAGAATGACTCAAAGAATCTCCACAAGACCTCTCTTTCGATTATCTCCAAAGCTTCAAGACTTCGTCACCTGAAAGAAAACTTCAAGAACTCTTCGCCAAACTCCTCCCTATACCACCCTTTAAATACAAAAAAATGGATCAAATTGGTTACTAACCAATTGATTTACAATATTTCCCATATCTCCCTATTTTACATATAATTTTCAACCTCCTCCATTTTTGACATATATTAATCTTTAAAAATCTCCCATATTTGAATATACATCTCCATAGATTCATTTAAGCCCTTCAATTTAGCATTATTCGGGCTATTATGGTTGAGAAGGTTTTTATTTAATCCTTTAAAAGGATTATTGTTTGTATAAATTTCAAATTTAGGAGGGGTTTATTTAATTTTAAAAAGGCAATCGGTTTGAACAACTAACAAAACAAAACCGAGCCACGTCTGTTTCAAAACCGTTGAATGGGCTAACGGTGGGATTACCTTTTAAAGAGCCTGGCGGTTCCGGGTTCAAGCCCTGGCTATCGGCTTTTCCTCAGCAACTGTAACGAAATGTCAACAAAAGTAAACCGTCCCCATACATGTTAACGGCCGACGGACATGGCAGAATGGTTGAGCGGCAAATTCTCAAGTGAGAGGCGGAGGTTCGAATCCCTACCTCGCCCTATCTTTTTTTAACCTAACAAACTAACTTCCCAAACGCTGGAGAATGATGAGAGGCCACGTGGCATTCCGAGGAGGTGCCACATGGCGAAGCCTGATTTGCCCATTCCGATGACGTGGAGGATGACTCGATGCTGACTGGGCACCAACTGTGTGCTGACATGTTATGCTGACGTGGACGCATGACTAACACGTGTCAATCAATGATTCGCTGACCTTGCTGACGTCACATGCCACCTCATCGTGCCACGTCGACATGTACGAACCGTACGGACTGCCACGTGTCAACTTCCAATTGGTCCACTTCAGATTTTGTACTACGTGCTGATGTCAGCTGTACGGATGATGACGTCATCACTGTACCTTCAAGTCCACAAGTCAACCTGTAACTTTGACCAGCTGTATCTTGAGCATACGATGTTGGATTTTGACGAAATGAACACCGTTGGAATCGTGTCGACGAGCTCTTCACGATGATGCCAACTTCAAAGATTTTTGATGATGCCATTTTTTTTCCTTCTGGACGCCCTCTGATCC